>MDKI01016840.1:0-26428 GCA_005239505.1 Nicotiana paniculata | reverse complement strand
TTGTTCCACAGTTTGATCATTATCACCATTGTTGTTATTGGATCTTTCTGGGGATTGTCCCCTCGAACCACGTGGGGTTCCTAAAGGCGATGGAATTGGGGTTCCACTCCTTTTCTGGTTGTTGTCGTTGAAGTTTGACATAATTCAGAGTATATCACTTGAAAAGTAAACAAAGATTATAAGATTCCCGATAACGGAACCAATTTGTTTAACCAAAGAATTAGACCCTTTGACTAAAGCTTATTTTTTAAGATGAATACGGGTTACTGATAATAAAGGTAATGGAGAAAAATGAATAATAGACTTTATTGCAGAAATATAGAAAATTGAAGTTGATTGTATTCGAGAATCATATGCCTTTACAAGCTGTATTCCCCTCCTTTATATAGGAGATTCTTATAACGTACGACTCTTGCTATGGTTACTCATTAATGACTAATTATGACATTAATGAGGCGTTACAAAGGATAACGGTAATTGGGGTTCGGTTACATAACGTTCGAGTAATCAATTATGGGTCCTTGAATCTGCCTGTAGCTTTGTCTAGATTTATTCTGATCGTGCCTCTCTCCTGTTTTGATAAAGTTGAGTTTCCCGTGGCTGATAAGTTCGTGGGTTTACTGAACCGTGCCTCTTTGTACCGTACCTCTTCAAAGAATCACATCCAGCTGTCGCGTTTTCCTGTGTCCACGTGACTGGCTGAGTTGTCAAAAGCTGGTTTACGTGTGAAACTCTTTTTTACCAATACACCCACTCCTCCAAAAAATATCCGAAGACAGCAAGACCATCACACCACTCCCCCAAAGAACCAAAACCTCCCGACACAGTACAATGCTTGCCACACTACAAATAACACCCCACTGCTCATTCCAGAAGCTCAAAACCACACAAAAGACCATTTCCACGCCTATAACAATCCCATATATGTGGAAACCATGACCCATTCCACCCTGCCTATCCCACAGGCGTCCGAGTCTGACGAAAAGGATTTACTTATCAGGAACCTAGCCGAAGATCTTAAGAAACTAACCAGCCGAGTTCAGGGTATTTAAGGGACCAAAGGGATCGAAGGGTTGAACTATGAAGACCTTTGTATCCAACCTGATGTCGAACTTCCGGAGGGGTACAAACCTCCAAAGTTCGAAATGTCTAGCGGTACTGGTGATCCGAGAGTCCATCTGAGGACCTACTGCGACAAATTGGTCGGCGTGGGAAAGGACAAAAGAATCCGCATAAAGCTGTTCATGAGGAGTTTGAAGGGAGATGCACTGTCTTGGTACATCGTCCAAGACCCCAAGAAGTGGTCAAACTGGGTACGTATGGCGTCCGATTTCATGGAAAGGTTTAGGTTCAACACAGAGAACGAACCAGATGTGTTTTACAATCAGAATTTGAAGAAGAAGCTTACAGAAACCTTTGGCGAGTATGCTACTCGCTGGAGGTCCGAAGCCGCTAAAGTCAAACCTGCTCTAGAAGAAGAACATATGAACAAATTCTTTGTCCGAGCTCAGGATCTGCAATATTATGAACGGTTAATGATGGTTGAGGGCCGCAAGTTTTATAACATCATCAAATTGGGTGAGCGAATTGAAGAAGGTATTAAAAGCGGTATGGTTACGAATTTTGAAGCCTTTCAAGCCACTAACAAGGCTCTACAGTCAGGTGGTGTGTCTAAAAAGAGAGATGTGGGAGCCGTAATGGTTGCACAAAGAACCAAGTCCCCACTCAAGTGCCAAACCTATCCGACACCTCCACTCACATATCATCCCTCACCAAATTACCAAGATCCATCGCCAAATTAAAAAACTCCACCACCTTCCTACCAATATCCACCACCCACATATCAACCTGCTTCGCCCAAATATCCACAACCTGTTCCTGTCTACCACACTTATAATTCCCAGCCATCTCATTACCAATCCCCCCCTGCACGCCAAAACTTCCCAAGACCTCGTCCCAATTTTGATCTTCGTCCTCCAAAGCAATATACCTCCATAGCCAAGCCCATTAACCAGCTATATGAAAAACTCAAAGTCGATGGTTATGTTACACCTATCCCTGCTGCCACCCCTGAGAATCCCTCTCAGTGGGTTAACCCAAACAAATCCCGTGCATACCATTCTGGCATGAAAAGGCCCACCATCGAGGAATGTCGCTCTCTAAAAGACAAAATACAGGCCCTCATCGACAACAAGATTATTGTGGCAAAAGACCTCGCTCCAAACATTCGCGACAATCCTCTGCCAGACCATAAGGGTAGAGGCGTCCATATGATTGAAATAAAAAGTGATTGGGACCCCGAGGGGTCAATCGGGTTGGTCGCAAAAGGCGATAACCCAAAGAAATCCGCAGTCACTCTCAAACCAATCATAGTCCATATTCAGCCATCTGAGGCCTCTGAGGTAAATATGTCTATGCCGTTCGAGTTTGAAGCAACGCCACCGGCAAAGTCACCAGTGCCAATTGAAGTTGAGTTTGTATGTCCAGCAAATGCACCAGCTTCATTCGAGGTTGCAAGCTTGCCACCTCGAACACACATTCCATTTGAAATAAATATGGCTACACCCATTCTGGTGGAGATGTCAACCACGCCATCCTTTTACTCAAATGTTATTCCCAGCCGAGGCGATAAGGAAAAGCAGGGCCTGGTTTGAGGAAGCTATCGCAGCGCAGGGTATGACTAGAACTGGTAGGGTCTACACCCCTGAGCACCTGGCTGAGTCGAGCAAGCAGGCCGCCACCCGACCTCCTCTTATTGCGAGAGGTCCCGATGACCTTTGGAGGAAGATACAGGCAAAGGAGTATTCATTCATCGACCAGCTGAATAAGACATTAGCACAGACATCCATCCTCTCTCTGCTGCAGAATTCTGAAACACACAGGAATGCTTTGTTGAAAGTATTGAATGAAGCATATGTGCCAAGCAACATCACCAGTGGGGAAATATCCAATATGGTAGGCTAGGTACTGGAGAGTCATAAAATCAATTTCCATGAGGATGAGCTACTACCTGAAGGATCGGAGCACAACAAAGCACTGCACATCACCGTGCAGTGCGAGGATCATTTCATCACAAGAATCTTGATCGACAGAGGTTCTAGTCTTAACATATGTCTGCTGATAACACTCAAGAAATTGGGTAAAGGGATACATGGGATAAAGGATGGTGCGGTCAATGTGAAGGCTTTCGACGGTTCTCAGAGGTCCACCATGGGGGAGATCAGTCTATGTCTACAGATGGGACCGACTTGGTTCGAAGTGAATTTCCAGGTGATGGATGTTTCGGCATCCTAAAACCTATTGTTGGGACGAACCTGGATTCATGATGCTGGGGCCGTGGCATCAACACTACATCAGGCGGTAAAATTCGAATGGAACCACCAAGAAGTGATTATTCATGGTGACGGTAGCAACCCCATTTATAGTTGTCAAACTATTCCGATGGTTGACGGGAAAAAGGAGATAGGAGGAGGAACTTATCACCATATTAAATGGGTCAATGACATCGACAAGGAAAAATGGTGGGATAACAAGATCGAGAGCATCTTTAACTGGGGAGGATACGAGCCAGGCAAAGGGCTCGGTAAAAAACCTCTAAGGGATCACGAAGCCTATAAAGCTCAAGGAGAATGGTACCACTTTCGGTCTGGGGTATGAGTACACCTGGAAGGAATTCAACGACTGGTCGCCACCTTGGCGCAGTCCCTATTGCCCTTTGGAACAGTCGATATCTCATCTTGAGCAGACTTTCAAGCAAGCTAACACTATCTATGGTTCAGATGAAGAAGAAGCACTTGCAGCAATGAGGAGCTTGTTTCTGCAAAATGGTGATATGGATTGTTGTGTTGTCCTCGAGGGGGAGGGGGAGGAAGGCCCTTCCATACAGACTGTGATCAAGGGGGAATATCTCAAGAACTGGTCTATCAAGACGACTAAAGCCCGGCGAGCCTCGGGGTAGCAACGCTAAAACAAGCATTATTTACTGTTTTATTTACTAAATGATTTTCCTGTATTTGTCTTTAATTTCTGCAATAAAGATCTTCAATGTTCGAAACAATTATTCAATCTATCAAAGCATCTTCTAAATTTCTCTTACGAAATCCGATATTTATTGCTATTGTTTTGCCTCATTACTTTATTTACACATAGTTACTATTACTTGTCTTGATGAACCGATGACTGTGACATGCAACAAGACAATGCAACAAACAGACATTGATTCAGATGAAGACGACATACATGACGAGATTGTCAAGGAAGTTGAGAACTTTGAGAACAGACCTAAGTCCAACCTGGATGAGACCGAATTTATCAACCTGGGAGATTCAGAAAACGTCAAGGAAACTCGTATCAGCACTCATTTGTCACCATCAGAGAAGAAAGAATACACGAAGTTTCTAAGAGAGTATGAGGATGTGCTTGCATGGTCATATGATGACATGACTGGTCTAAGTACGTCTATTGTGGCTCACAATCTGCCAACCAATCCAACATGTCCGCCAGTGAAACAAAAGCTCAGAAAGTTCAAACCCGACAAGAGTTTGAAAATCAAAGAAGAGGTTACCAAGCAGATCAACGCCAAAGTTCTCTAGGTAGTGGAGTATCTGACATGGTTAGCTAACATTGTACCTGTGCCGAAGAAGGATGGGAAGGTCAGAGTCTGTGTCGACTACCGGGATCTCAACCGGGCCAGTCCGAAAGACGACTTCCCCTTGCCAAACATACACATTCTGATTGACAACCACGCCAAGCATGAATTGCAGTCCTTTGTGGATTGCTTCGTTGGTTATCACCAGATTTGGATGGATGAGGAAGATGCTGAGAAGACGACATTCATCACACCGTGGGGAGCGTATTGTTACAAGATGATGCCATTTGGTCTAAAGAATGCAGGGGCCACTTACATGAGGGCCATGACCACCATATTCGATGACATGATTCACAAAGAGATCGAGGTGTACGTAGATAACGTCATTATCAAATCAAAGAAAGCTGCTAATCACATGGAGAATTTGGGGAAATTCTTCAATCGGTTACGAAAATACAATCTGAAACTAAACCCTGCGAAGTGTGCATTCAGGGTTCCTGCTGGGAAGTTGCTGGGATTTATTGTAAGCCGCCGGGGAATAGAGTTGGATCCATCCAAGGTCAAAGCCATTCAAGAGTTTCCACACCAAGGAACAAGAAAGATGTGATGAGCTTCTTGGGGAGGTTTAATTACATAAGCCGATTTATAGCATAGTCCACAGTCATCTGTGGCCGATCTTCAAGATGCTGAAGAAGGATGCTGCAACTAAGTGGACTGAGGTTTGTGAAAGGGCTTTCGACAGAATCATGGAGTACCTCTCAACACTGCCGGTTCTGGTACCACCTGATCCATGTAGACCTCTGTTACTCTACCTTATAGTGCTAGATGGAGCTTTTGGTTGCGTTCTTGGGCAACATGATGATACGGGAAGGAAAGAACAAGCTATTTATTACCTTAGCAAGAAGTTTACTCCGTATGAGGCCCGATATTCTTTATTAGAACGCACTTGTTGTGCTTTGACCTGGGTCACACAAAAGCTGAGGAACTACTTCTGTGCCTACACAACATATCTCATATCAAGGATGGATCCGTTGAAGTATATCTTTCAGCAGCCCATGCCCACTGGCAAGCAAGCCAAGTGGCAGATCCTGCTGAGTGAATTCGACATAGTTTACATGACTCAGAAGGCAGTTAAAGGACAAGATCTGGCATACCATCTTGCTAAGAATCCCGTAGACGGAGAATACGAACCCCTGAAAACGTATTTTCCTGATGAAGAGGTTTCATTCGTAGGAGAAGACATTGCAGAATCCTACGACAGTTGGAGGATGTTCTTTGATGGAGCAACAAACTTCAAATGAGTCGGTATTGGAGCAGTACTAGTATCAGAGACCGATCAACATTATCCAGTATCCCCCAAACTCAGGTTCCCTTGCACCAACAATATGGACAAATATGAAGCCTGCATCTTGGGACTCAACATGGCCATTGACATGAACGTCCAGGAGCTGTTAGTGATTGGTGATTCAGACTTATTGGTACATCAGGTACAGGGAGAATGGGCAACCAAGAATTCCAAGATATTACCCTATTTGCATCATGTTCAGGAGTTGAGAAATAGGTTCACAAAGATAGAGTTCCGGTATGTCCCCAGAATCCAGAACGAGTTTGCCGATGCTTTGGCTACTTTGCCATCTATGATTCAGCATCCAGACAAGAACTTCATTGATCCTATTCCGATGAAAATCCACAATCAGCAAGCTTATTGTGCCCATGTCGAAGAGGAAGCAGACGGAAATCCTTGGTTCCATGATATCAAGGAATACTTGGCAAAAGAAGAATACCCGGAGCTTGCAAATTCCACTCAGAAACGCACGCTTCGAAGGTTGTCTAACAATTTATTTCACAGCGGAGGAATCCTGTATAGGAGGACTCCCACTTTGGGTTTGCTAAGGTGCATCGATGCAGAAGAAGCATCGAGATTATTGAAGAAAGTTCATGCTGGGACCTGTGGCCCACATATGAATGATTTTTTTTAGCAAAGAAGATACTCTGAGCTGGTTACTTTTGGATGACTATGGAAATGGACTACATCCCGTATGTCCGGAAATGCCACCGTTGTCAGATACATGGAGATATGATAAAGGTACCTCCCAGTGAGCTTAATGCAACAAGTTCACCCTAGCCGTTCGCCGCCTGGGGCATGGACGTCATTTGACCAATCGAGTCTGCCGCCTCTAACAAACACATGTTTATTCTAGTCGCCATTGATTACTTTACTAAATGGGTTGAAGCAGCCTCCTACAAAGCAGTTACCAAGAAAGTTGTGGCCTATTTTGTCCGCGACCACATTATTTGTCGATCCGGAGTTCCGGAGTCAATCATCACCGATAATGGTTCTAACCTAAACAGTGACTTGATGAAAGCCATGCGTGAAACCTTCAAGATAAAACACAAGAATTCCACAGCTTACAGACCTCAGATGAATGGAGACGTTGAGACCGCCAACAAGAATATCAAGAAAATACTAAGGAAGATGATAGAAAGGAACAAACAGTAGCACGAGAAGTTATCATTTGCCTTATTGGGATATCGCACCACAGTCCGCAGATCAACCGGGGCAACTCCCTATATGGTGGTCTACGGTACATAGGCTGTAATTCCTACCGAAGTGGAGATCCCATCTCTGAGAATTATACAAGAAGCTTAGCTCAGCGACGCAGAATGGGTAAAGAGTCGTTATGAGTAGCTAGCCCTCATAGACGGAAAAATAATGAATGTAGTTTGTCATGGTCAACTATATCAGAACAGAATGGCCAGAGCCTTCAACAAGAGAGTCAAGCCAAGACGATTTACACCAGGGCAGTTGGTGTTAAAGAAAATCTGTCCATATAAATATGAAGCCAAGGGGAAGTTCTCTCCCAATTGGCAAGGCCCGTACATGGTTCACAGAGTGCTGACAGGAGGAGCACTCATACTTGCAGAAATGGATGGAGAAGTCTGGCCAAAACCAATCAATTCAGATGCTCAAGCGCTACTATTTGTAATCTTCACATTTTCTCAATGATGTAAATTAAAATACGCCTGACCTGATTCCCATTTAAGAGGGGATACGTAGGCAGCCCTATGGGTTCGGTCACAATTCAATAAAACTCTATTTTCCCCCATAATTGGAAATTGGGGCAGAATTTTGAGGAGGACCCTCAAAATTCCGAAGCAAGCGGCAGGCCGGAAGTATTCACCCAGCCAACTGGGGCAGAATTTTGAGGAGGACCCTCAAAATTCCGAAGCAAGCGGCAGGCCGGAAGTATTCACCCAGCCAACTGGGGCAGAATTTTGAGGAGGACCCTCAAAATTCCGAAGCAAGTTCAGCCAGTCGGCACAAGCAGCAGTCAGAGGCATCCACCCAGCAAACTAGGGCAGAATTTTGAGGGAGGCCCTCAAAATTCCACAGTAGGAGAGGTTGCAATTTCTCAAACCGTGTCATGTCATTGTTTCATCTAAAACTATTTTGGATTATATATTATACTTTTACAAATCATGCATATTTATTGAAACAGCTTGTTTAGCGAGCGCTACCCCAATGATGCGAACAATATCGTGATCAAGTAGACGAGCCAAGCAGAGCCAGCGGGAATGCGAACTAACCTTCCCCTTTATAAAACTCACGGTCTTTCTTTGGGTGCAGGCACAAATTACAGAATCCCCAAAACATATTATCCGCTCAAAAGACAGACATCGTTCCTCAAACTCATCGCACACGCCAACATTTATTATCAGCACAAATGATGCTTCATCATCGCAATGCTCTACCGCAATTAAACGCCAACATTTTTGTTGCATAAGTCTTGTTGTCCTTCCTTTAAATCTTGCATAAGTCTACCATTCTGACCTCCGAGACTAAGCACTGTCTCCATCTGCATTTTTATTTTCTGCATTGCATAAGGCTACCATTCTGCCTTCCGAGACTAAGCACTGTCTCCATCTGCATTTTTATTTTCTGCATTGCATAAGGCTACCATTCTGCCTTCCGAGACTAAGCACTGTCTCCATCTGCATTTTTATTTCCTGCATTGCATAAGGCTACCATTATGCCTTCCGAGACTAAGAACAGTCTCCAACTGCATTTTATTTCCTGCATTGCATAAGGCTTCCATTTTGTCTTCCGAGACTAAGCACTGTCTCCATCTGCATTTTTATTTCCTGCATTGCATAAGGCTACTATTCTGCCTTCCGAGGTTAAGCTCTACCTCGATCCGCATTTTTGTTTCCTGCATTGCACAAGGCTACCATTCTGCCTTCCGGGGGCTAAACGCTGCCTCCCATTTACCTTTTAAAGCAACCATAGTCTCTGTCATTATCTACCTTGTTTCTTTCCGGGCTAAGCTCTGCCCTTTTTAATTCACAAGACTAAGCTCTGTCTTGTCAACATCATACTATTGTACCTCTCATGGGCTGAAATATCGCCAACCTATCGAAAGGTGTCATCGTTCAGAGGCACCATCTTCATGGCCCGAGAATATCAATTCATGGCTCGCATATCCCTTTTATCACTCTGCATATCATTATTCAAAGTTATCATGGTTCGAAGTCACCATCCTCATGACCCGAGAACATCATTTCATAGCCTGCAAATCCCGCATCAAGCGATTCATGGCCCAGGACATCATGGTCCACGGACGCCATGCTCAACCATCCAAAGACAACATTCATAGTCCAATGGGAATCTGCATCATGTTTAAATTACGCACAATCTATGCTTGTTATTCATTAGCAGGAAATTCGGCTAAGAACAGCAACCAGGCAGGAGCGGACCGCTCCAGTTCTCCTAACTACCCCGTAAGCCATTTTGTTCACCTTACCTTGCGTCCGTCCTTGTGAGACCTCACCGGTATACTTCGCTGGTGACTCATGAACTACATAAGGCCTGATTCCTGTACAACCAGGGATATGTAGGCAGCTCAGAAGCCAGGGTGCGTCCTAAATCTTTCATACTATTTCCCTCTCGTCAAAATTGACCATCATATCTTTACCCGACAACTCTTTCATCCTTTCCGGGTAAAGAAGGGCAGCTGTTGATACCCAATTTTTCTTCAAATTATTTTCAAACTTGTATATATACTTTCAAAATCACTCCTTAGAGTAACTGGTATTTTCTCACAGTTTTTCGTATTTTTATCAAATTATTTTCCTGTGTATTTAATACTTTATATTCCATAATTATTCATAAATGATATAATTTCAAATCATTTTATTTCTCAACATGTTATTTATATCCTACTTAATTCCCTTAGGATTTTATTATTTCAGATTTTAGCCAATATTGGCATCATTTAGTTAATTTCAGCAGTTTTGCAATTATAGCACAAATGTGCATTTATACCATTTTAAAATCAGTGAATGATCATTTATAATTTTTAGTCTTAGTCAATCGCCTTAATTTCATGTATTTGGTCTCAATTTATTTTTACCCAATTATTAGCTATTTTATTTACTTGGGTATTTAACGTTTAGCCCATTTCTATTTAAATTATAACTAGTTTTAAACCCAACCCACCTAACCCAAAACCCCTTAACCAACCCAGCCCAAAACCCACAAATAACTCGGCCCAACCCCACACTTGATCTGAATCGTTGATCAAATGAGATCAACGGTCCAGATCATTGTTACCATAATTAAACCCAATCACTACCCCCCTCCGACCCCTCATTCTCTCAGACTCACTCTCTCTCTATCTCTCTCTGTTACGTTCTAAGTTCTCTCTAGAAGCCTCCTTTGGATTCTCTTCTCCGATGGAATCCGATCATCTTCTCCCACTGGTTCTCTCACCAGAAACCATGGATCTTCATCGTCTCATGGATATTTGTCCACTTTGTACCAGTCCAGTGATTCTCTGGGGCTCTCAGGTAAACCTGGAGCGGTCCAACTCAACTCCCATGGTCCCATGCCACTTTTCGGCCTCCCCTGCCGTTTGAGTAAGTTTACAACCTGTTCCGGCTTAGGCCGGTGCCGTCTTTGAGGTTCTTCTTACTTCTATGGGTTCCACGAAACCCTAATACTATATCTTTCGATTTATTCTAGATCTACTTTAGATCTATAGTATTACGAAGCTTTTCTATGTTTTTCCCTAAAAACTTTCATCTTTAAATGATCTTTCAATTTTTAAAACTAGGGTTTCACAAACCCCTTTCAAAATCGATTTTCCTTTACTTCTGCTTTAATGTTATTCTATGTTACAGCTCATATAATTCAACCTCATTGCTTTCAACTATTCCCTTGTTTTGCAATACTGGAGTAGCTACGAATCCTTCTGGAATCTGTATTAGTCCCACATGTACCGACTGAGCTAGAACCTCCGCGTCTAGATCTATTTGAGATTGTAGAATAGGTGTTGATGTTCGAGCTTTAGACTGAGCTCTTCTTTTGTCTCTTCCCCTAATCGTAGCTATCATTGGGGATTCATATCTTGTCCAGTTGCAGACGCTTTGCGTGTTGTCGAGATTTTGCGCGAGGAAAAGAATAGACAAGTTCAATCATCAATGGTAGAATAAATTCGCACGATAGAGTAGAATAAAATGCAGTTGTTTCCTAACTCAATAGACTCCGAAAGATAAGTACAGACGTCTCTGTACCGATCCTTCAGACTCTACTAGTGCTCTGATACCAACTTGTCACGACCCAAATTCCTAACCTCAGGGATCGTGATGGCGCCTAACACCACACTTGCTAGGCAAGCCAATGTTAGAACTCGAATAATTTATTTCCTTAATATATTACTTAAGCACAAATAAATAACTTTCAAAGGAACTTAATTAGAATAATTCCCCACAACAATAAAATAAAATAATAATAATAATCATTTAATAAAACAGATCACGAACTAATTTTGCAAACAACTCTAAGACTACCCCAGGATCTGGTGTCACAATCCACGAACTCCTAAAGAATACTACAAATAATGGCCAAAAGAAATGATGTAACTGTTCTGAATATACTAAAACAGTTTATAAAAATAAGAGAAGACTCTCGGGATCTGCGAACGCTGACAGATATACCTCATGTCTCCGAATAAATAGATGGTTGCTCTAAAAATCTCTAATGCTGGCTAGTACCTGGATCTGTACAAAAGAGTGCAGAGTGTAGTATCAGTACAACCGACCACATGTACTGAGTAAGTGCCAAGCCTAACCTCGGCGAAGTAGTGACGAGGCTAAGGCGGGGCTTTAAGAATAAACTTGTGACATTAATATATATACGATAACACAATAAAACAATTCTACACGAACAAGAAAATACATCTGAGACAATAATTGTAAAACATGAAGGAAATCTAAACACGTCAATTCAAATACTGCATCAATAATAAAGTAACACAACCGCCTCTTTCAGGCCTCAACTATAACCAATCCTCAACAATTTCCAAGTTTTCAAACTTTATCTTTGAATAAAAGTAGTGCCAAAATATGAAAATAGTAATATAAAATAGAAAGTTTCAAATCTTTGTTTTTCAAGAAAACAAAACAATAAAAATAAACATTTAGCTTTTCAAATCTTTTTTTTCTTTGAAAATCAGTAAAAATATAAATGTTCTCCCCTCCTTGTTGCGGCGTGCAACCCGCTCCCACATGTCCTCCCTTATTGCTCCTCCATAAATATATCACCCTTATTGCTCCTGTTGCGGTGTGCAACCCGATCCCACCTGTCCACCCTTATCACTCCTTGTTGCGGCGTGCAACCCGCTCCCACCATACATATCATATCAATTTATTCATAAAAAATTTCACAATTCAGGCCAAGCCTTTCACAATATTGTTATTTCCACAATTTCAAATAGAAAATCATATAGCTCGTAAGCTTTAACCAATATCATTTCATAATAAAATCAACCAGAATATAAGTAAACACCGTAACGCTGTCAATCCAGATCAGTCTTTATATACTAAGATAAACTCAAGAGAACAACCAACATTTTTAACACACTTACAGCAAAAATTACGAAACAATTAGACTGCATTTCTCACAACTTCCTCAATATTATCAACACGAAACCACTAGGAACGTACATATATATATATACATATATATATATATATGTTTTGTAAAAATAATACCAAACCTCTAAACCGTTATACATATCACAAGGAAACCAAGTCAAACAACCAAAACTCTTTCCAAATAATCACAACAATATCTAACAACAGATCAACAAGGCCAAATAGTCATAGAAGCAATAATGAACATATAACAATTAGGACAATAATCAATTAAGTTGGGAACGGGAAGGGGAATCATGTTTAACAGTTAATTTGGGTGGTGCATAGATACTCGTCACCACACCTATACACCACGCCCATGCATTTCACATAGAAAACAAGTGGGGAGTCATATTCCCTCAAGCCAAAATTAGACCAAACACTTACCTCAATTTCGTAGGCCACTCACTGCTCAATTATCGCTTTTCCTTTTGAATTCACCTCTAAACTGCTCGAATCTAATCACACTTAACTTAATATCATTAACTAATGCTAAAGGAACTAACTTTATTGAAAATATAATTTTTCCAAAGTTTACTCAAAAAGAGTCAAAACCCGACCCTGGGCCCGCTTGGTCTAAACTCAGGGTTCGGACCAAATATGTTCACCCACGAACCCAAATATGCTATTAGTTTTGAAATCCGACCTTAATTTGATATCAAAATTCAATATTTACAGAACTCCCTAATTCTACCCGAAACCTAGATTTTTACCATGAAAATCCTTTGTTTTTGCTTTAAAAGTGATACAAAATAGTAAGGAATTGAAAGAAGAAGGTTTGAAATTGATTACCTATGAATTGGGGATGAAGATTGTTGAAGAAAAATTGTTTTTAGGGCTAGAACTTCGAAAATTTGGAGAAGAAAGTGTTTTGCTCGTTCTTTAACAGGTATTTATGTTAGTTGGGCTGGGCAACTGTGCGATCGCGGATAAAGAGGTGTGATCGCACAGTGTAAGGGAAATTTGTGCAGTGCATTCGCATGGGGAAGGGTGCGATCGCACAGGGTATTGACCTCCCCTCCCCTAGGCCTGACTTAAAGCTATGTGATCGCGGGGTTTACTATGCAATCGCACAGCACAGTCCAGGTGGTGTAGTGCGATCGCACACCTGCTCCGGCGGTCGCACAGTGCAAGTTTTTGGGCTCCTGAAGACTACACTATGCGATCGCGGTTGTATTTATGGGATCACATAGTACAAAAACCTGGACACCAGATATTGAAAAACCAGCAGTTATTTAAGTACAAAAATCATCCTGTGGCCTACCGAAACTCACCCGAGCCCTCGGGGCTCTAAACAAATGATGCACGCAAGTCTAAAAATATCATACAGACTTGCTCGGGTGATAAAATCATGAAAATAACATGTAAATCTATGAATTAAACCTCAAAACCCGTCATTTTCATCAAAACTCTCAAAGTTCATAAATTATCAACCGGATGTCCGAATCACGTCAAACGAACTCCGTTTTTCACCAAATTTCACAGTTAACCTCTAAATATCATAACAAAGCTATAACGGGATCCGAAACAAAAATATGGACCCGATATCAATGCTTTTTAGCATTATTTCTTTTCTTTAATTCATGAACATTTCAGCAAAATAATTTCTTTCAAAAATTGATTTCTAATACGTCTGAGTCCCATATTTTACTGCGGACCTCCCAGGATCGTCGGAACACGGATCCGGGTTCATTTACTCAAAATGTTGACCAAAGTCAACTTTTATCAAATTTAAATTCTAAAAATCACTATTTCTCATATTTCCACATAAAAGCTTTCAGGTTTCACGCCCGGACTGTGCACGCAAATTGAGGTATTTAATTTTTGTATTTTTATGGTTATTTAGCATGAAACGGAGTCTAATTTTATAAAATGACCCCTTGGGTCATCACAAAATGACGATGAAGCATTTGAAGAGATCTACTGGACATTTGAAGATGTACTTCTTGTCCTCCATCTCTTGGAATAGCACTAGAGATGCTTCTCTTATGCTTGAAATTTCGGTGAACAATCCCCTGGCTTGTCGGATTATGAATTCCTCTACCATCTCTTTTGCTATCTCGTGTTCCTATTGTTCTTGAACGTTGTGAGGGTGATGGTGGTGGATGTCCAATAGCATTGGATGATGTTGAGGAATTGGATGCCATGAATAGAAAATGGGTTGGTTCAAGTACCTCTGGATCTTTTCACTTGTGCAGTTCCCTCATGAGCCACTTGCAAAGTGTCCCAAATTTCCTTGGCAGTGGTACAACTTTGAATTCTGCTGTACTCATCTGGACCAAGTCCACACACAAGCCACTTCTTGGCCTTGGCATTCTTTTCCCATTTTCTTAAGTCTTCAGCAGTGCAGTCAACTCTTGTCTTTGGCACATCCTTCAGCAGTCTTCTTCATGGTGGCCAAAGGACCGTCAATGACTATGTCCCATAGTTCATAGTCTTCTCTAGTTAAGTGATATTTCATCCTGTTCTTCCACCAGAAGTAGTACTGGTCATTGAAGAGTGGTGGCCTAGCAGTTGATTGTCCTTCCCAGTTCCCAGGTGGTGCACTCATCTTGATCTTTTCCTAAGGTGTTAGCCTCTTCAAGGATAACCCTCTCTGATACTAATTGTTATTTATCTATGTAAATACCACACAAGAGGGGGGGGGGTGATTTGTGTGGTGACCAATTTTCGCGTGCAGTAGTTATAGAAGGACCATGTTTTTCTATATGTTCCAACTTCTACAGTTTGCGAAATAATAAATACGGAATTTAAAGAACACATCAATTTTACATGGAAAACACCTGGCTCAAAAGGTGAAAAAACCACGACCTACTTCTCAGTAGGATTTTCCCAAACTCTTCACTAAATCAATGAGCCAAAAAACATTTACAAAATAAACTCTTTTGTAAACCTAAGGATTAACTCTAACCCTTTGTAGCAAACTAGCCTCTAGCTATTTGCGACAAACTTCAAGTTAACTATAACTTGAACACTTAGTACCTGTTACAATTGCTTCTAGATAAAGCTGAAAGGTACAATTTGTAATCACCTACTACAAATAAACTAGACTAAAAGACAATAGGTGGAACTGGTTCTTCTAGCTTGTTCAACTAGCTTCAGAGTCGCACACTTAAATCTCACCCGAACTGCTTGCAAAATTGCCTTGCTAATTTTGCTTTCAATTCTTGTTTTGCTTCTGCTTTTGTGCGTACCTGTACAATAAGAACACTGAACAATATATAAGATTTAGTAGACAAAGAGATATACAAGAATTCGGATGCTACTCTTCCTTGGTGGAAGAGTTCTAGTTGATCTCAACTCCCTAAATCCTCCTTTATCTTGATTCTGTTCTTACTGAATAAGGAGTCCATCTCCCTATAAATTTGCAACCTTTTTTATCAGGATATATCTCTTTAGATCACTGATTATGTTTATCTCCTACTTGTGCACCTCACGTGTCATTTACTCTGCATGTTTCTATGTCTCCAGTGATGGACGTGGTTCAACTTTGAGTTCCTTTGTCAATCTTCAAAACCATTCAGCTTCTTGATCCAACAAATTCCCCCTTTTTGATGATGACAAACTGTGTGCTTAGGCATGTAATCAATTTAATCTAACATTGACACTTTTTAGAGCATTAATCATTTATCATAAAGAACCACGTTCATTAGGTTATAAATATCACATTTTTTCAATATAGCACATCTTCCCCATTTTGGCATCATCGAAAAATTGCAAAATGTTCGAATTACCAGATTGACAAAAATTACTCGTGGCCACTGGGGCAACTGCAAGTGCAAACATGTATTAATCATCAATAGTGAACCAATAATACAAACTATCAAATAAAGTGAGACAAAACAAATAAGAGCAGAAACATCAAAGTCCATTGATAGATGCATAGTTCAGCCACCAAACACACAAAGAAATAAAAGCAGTTACAATCATGAGCAAAAGATAGCAAAAAAAATCCCGAATATGGGTCATAGAGGGGTAACGACAGGGCACTGGACACCTAAGGCTGGGAAGGAGTGGAGGTTGGGTTCTTTACTTGGAAGAGGGAAAGCATATTTTGAAGAATTCCTTCATTCTTCTCCTTTTCTTTGGCTAGTTCAGTTTTGAGGGCATCTCTCTCAGCCTCAACCTCTGCAAGGCGGGTCTTTAATTGAAGAATTTCAGCATCCTTAACCCCACCTTCTCGTACAAGTGGTCTAGTCCTGCACCTATTTATGATATAGCATGCAGTGTTTACAACTTCTGCCCAGAAGCTATGAGGTAGTTTACTATAAAGAAGCATGGTCTTGGCCATATCTTCATGTTTCCTATTTTTTATTTCAACTACTCCATTTTAATGTGGAGTTCTAGGGGCAGAAAAATTATGACTATGCCATGCTCATCACAAAATTCAGCAAATATGGCATTTTCAAATTCAGTGTCATGATCAGACCTAATTGATGCAAGTTGTCTCCTAATTGTTTCTTTATTTTTCTAACAAAGGAAGTAAACATGTCAAATGCTTCATCTTTAGATGTAAGAAACAATGTCCAGGTAAATCTAGAATAGTCATCAACAAGCACCATTACATATCTCTTACCACATTTTCTTAATGTTCTCATATGACCACATAGGTCCATATGGACCAGTTCCATCGTCCTGTTAGTACTTACCATTTTCTTGCTTTTGAAAGATGATCTTACCTGCTTCCCCCTTGCACAAGCCTCACAAACTTTATCTTCTTTGAACTTAATGTTAGGAAGTCGTATCACTAAGTCCTTGGATACTAATTTGTTGAGCTGATTCAGACTAGCATGGCCAAGTCTTTTGTGCCAAAGGAGGGGATCACTGTCCAGCATACTTAAACACGTTAGTTCATTTTCTGACAGAGTGGACAGATCTATGATAAAGATATTATTCACTCTCTTTCCCTGCAAAACAATCTTGTTAGTGATAAGATTAATAACCAAGAATTTTGTAGAAGTGAATGCTACCAAGTTACCTCTGTCACACAGTTGTGATACACTGATTAGACTATATTTCAAGCCATCTATTAGGTAGACATTCTCAATGGAACGTGTGGCATACTTACCTACCTTACCAACCCCAAGGACTTCACCTTTCTTTCCATTTCCAAAGGAGACATTTCCTCATTTGAGGTCCTCAAGTGAAAGGAATTGTTCCTTGTTACCAGTCATGTGTTTTGAGCAGCCACTATCCATGTACCATATTTGGCTACCTCCTTTCACTTGAACCTACAAAAGAAAATCAGGGGTTAGTCTTAGGAACCCAAACTAGTTTGGTTCCCTTTCTATAAGCAAAAGGATGAATTAAACTCCTTTTAGCCCAATTTGGTAACCAATTCTTCCTTCAAACAAAACTTTTATTCTTCCGACTGGCCTGCTCTTTTGCATTGCATTCACTTTTGTAGTGAGTATTACCATAGTGGGTACAGATTTGTTCTCAGGAAGAGTGAGGTACTTGATTTTGGGATCCCATTTAGTCAGTTGACTCCCAAAGCCAAGTCCTTTTCTGTTGCTACTGTGATTTTCTTGTAGCTATGTTAAAGCATCAGAGGATTTATTCCATTTGCATGTTCTGTCCAGTTCATGATTAACCTTACCAAGTTCCTCCTTCAACACTCTTATATGTTCATATTTCTTATACAACTCATCCTTTAGTCTGCCTACATTTTCTTCTAAGATGAGTTGAGAGTTGCCAGCTGTCTTCTTACTGGTTCCTAGTTTCAGTTTTAAATTTTCAAATTTTAACTCTAGGACATTTATTTCAAGTGGATGAACCTGGTTCTTCAGAGCAGTGTTTTCACTCACAGATTCACTTACTCTAAGTTCCAGGTTCTTACACTTTGCTTTTAACATTACACACTCCTTAGACAGTTGTTTCTTCTCTTTATATATTTCTTCGGAATCATCAATGAAGTCAAGTAATAATTCAGAGAACTTTTCTTTGGATAGGAACTTAATCTTGTTTTTTAGATGAGATATACTTACCTCTAATTCCTCATCTGATTCACCAATTGCCATGAGTGATTCCTCATCTCCATCTTCATCTGAACTTTCTCCCCAAGCAGCAACCATAGCTTTTGTTGATGTTGTGTTTTTCTTGGGATGAACCAGTTCCTTCTTCCGGTTCCTTTGTTTAGATCTTTCCCTTTTCCATTCAGCTTCCCACTAAGGACAGTTCTTGATGTGATGATCAGTTTTTCCACATTTGCATCATCCCTCGTTGGTGGGTTTTTCTGGTGCGTTTGCCTTGTTGTAGTTTCCACCTCTTGAGATGCCCTTTTTCCTAATGAGATAGTTTCTGAATTCCTTGGTGATCATATCCATTTCATCTTTCTCCATATATGTTCCTCGGTGATTCTCAGTGCCAGACTTCTTTCCTTCTTGGGAGCATCCATCTTCATTGTCTGCCTTCTAAGTTCATAGGCTGTGAGATTTCTAATTAGCTCATCCAATTTAAGGGTTGCCATGTTCTTGGATTCCTGAATAGCAGTGATTTTACTCTCCCAAGAGATTGGCAGAACCCTTGTCAAAATCTTTTCAACCTTGTATTCTTCAAGGATAGTCCTTCCAAGAGATTTTAGTTCATTTGTAAGAGTAGTGAACATAGTGTACATCTCTTGGATGGTCTCTCCTTACTTCATAGAGAAATTCTCATATTGAGAATATAGTAATGTACCTCTGGATATTTTCACTTGTGCAGTTCCCTCATGAGCCACTTGCAAAGTGTCCCAAGTTTCCTTGGTAGTGGTGCAGCTTTGAGTTCTGTTGTACTCATCTGGACCAAGTCCACACACAAGCCACTTCTTGGCCTTGGCATTCTTTTCCCATTTTCTTAAGTCTTCAGCAGTGCAGTCAGCTCTTGTCTTTGGCACATCTACTCCTTCAGCAGTCTTCTTCATGGTGGCTAAATGACCGTCAGTGACTATGTCCCATACTTCATAGTCTTCTCCAATTAAGTGATCTTTCATCTAGGAGTAGTACTGGCCATTGAAGAGTGGTGGCCTACCAAATTGTCCTTCCCAGTTCCTAGGTGGTGCACTCATATTGATCTTTTCCTAAGGTGTTAGCCTCTTCAAGGATAATCCGCTCTGATACCAATTGTTATTTATCTATGTCAATACCACATAAGAGGCGGGGGTGATTTGTGTGGTGACCAATTTTCGCATGCAGTAGTTATAGAAGGTACAGGTTCTTCTATGTGTTCCAACTCCTACAGTTTGCGGAATAATAAATGTGAATTTAAAGAACACAACAATTTACGTGGAAAACACCTGGCTCAAAAGGTGAAAAAACCACGACCTAATTTTCAGTAGGATTTTCTCAAACTCTTCACTAAATCAATAAGCCAAACAGCACTTTTGTAAACCTAAGGATTAACTCTAACCCTTTGTGGCAAACTAGCTTCTAGCTATTTGCGACAAAAATTCAAGTTAACAATAACATTGAACACTCAGTACCTGTTACATTGCTTCTAGATAAAGCTGAAAGGTAAAATTTGTAATCACCTACTACAAATAAACTAGACTAAAAGACAATAGATGGAACTGGTTCTTCTCGCTTGTTCAAGAGCTTCAAAGTCACACACTTTAATCTCACCCGAACTGCTTGCAAAATTTCCTTGCTAATTTTGCTCTCAATTCTTGTTGTGCTTCTGCTTTTGTGCGTACCTGTACAATAAGAACACTGAATAATATATAGGATTTAGTAGACAAAGAGATATACTATAATTCGGATGCTACTCTTCCTTGGTGGAAGAGTTCTAGTTGATTTCAACTCCCTAAATCCTGCTTTATCTTTATTATGTTCTTACTGAATAAGGAGTCCATCTCCCTATCAATTTGCAACTTTTTCGGTCAGGAGATATCTCTTTAGATCACTGATTATGTTTATCTCCTGCTTGTGCACCTCACGTACCATTTACTCTACATGTGTCTATGTCTCCAGTGATGGACCTGGTTCAACTCTCAGTTCCTTTGTCAATCTTCAAGACCTTTTAGATTCTTGATCCAACAGCGAGGATATTTGAAGAATCAGTGTTTAGAATTGGGGGAAGGGGGTATATGCATAGCAGTCCAGTGTTCAATTGTATCAAATGATTGAAAATATTTGCAAGTAGATTTTCCATGCATGGGGTTAAAGGAGCCTTGGAGAGGCTAAATTGCTGTGATTGGGTTATCGAGCAAGTTTGACACATGGCTAATGGAATTTGCCATTTGTTTGGCAGAGTTACGAGCCGCAGTGGATTTTGCAATTTCTTTATGGTAGGTAATAGGTTCGTGCTTAGTTGTCATTGAGTGGTTAGTGGTTTAGGGATTGGAGTGGTGAATGCTATAGAGTTGACACGTGTTATGTTTTTATTGACTTGGCTTGTTGGGGAGCGGAACAACTTAGGAGTTATCAAAGGGTTTTGGGGGTGAGAATGTTTGTCTTCGTCATCCGCCATTTGGGTGTCAGAGTTGAGGGATTTGGACTCATAGTCCATTAAATTAGAAAATATATTATTTGTCGGGATAGGGGTAGTTTTTTCCAGCTTTTTTGGGACTTGAATATTGTTTAAGGAAGCAGTAATTGAATTTAGGTTAGAATTTGTATTTTCTGGGGGGTGTACATGATTTTTTTCTTTGTAGTAAAGATTTTGAGTAGTTAGGTATTTACCTAAGGTCGCTTCATATATCTTAACCTGAATATTGTTACCTGGTTTTTGAGTGATGATTTCGGGCTGAGCTGTTTGATTTTCCGTTGAGTTCCTCCTGCCTTGATTTCTTCATTTATGGAAGTTCACAGTTTGCCATTGACACTCTGATGACTGTTGTGTTCGACTTAAATCCTCGATGTATTCTTGTGTAGTTTGTGAAGTATTTAGATCTTGTTGGAAAGATTGATCTGTATGTCCCAAGTAACCACACTTCTTGAAGAGAAAATTGCTTCCTTCATATGCTAATAGTTGTAGATGTGAGCCTTTTAAGATGCATGGTAGAACCGGTGTGTCCATGGAAAGTTCGATACATAATTTCGCATATCTGCCACGAAGGGTAGCACTAGTACATGCACCGAACTTGAGCAATTTTCTAATGGAATTTCCTATATTTTTAAGTATTATACTATCATAGAATTCCGTAGGAAGTTGTGGAAGGCGCACCCACACTGCTGTGTGCACTTGTTTTGCCTTCTCCGCCACAAAATTTGGCTCCCACTGACGAACAAATAAGAAGTAGCCATTGATGAACCATGGGCTGTTTTGCAGAGCTTTCATCATATTTTCTGCTTTAGTGAATTTTATGATAAAATAGTCATGACCCAAATCAATTAGTGGGAAAGGTTCTGTAGTCTTCCATAGTTGGGAGATTTTGTCTTTTATAGTGGTGCATGATTCTTTTCCCTATCAATTTGATGATAAGAGAATATTTCCATGGAGTGTACATCCAATTTCGATCTTCTTCAGTGAGATTGATTTCTTTGACATGTTTGGTAATGTAATTGGCTGGGTCTGTGGCATCCTCTTCCATGGTGTCCATGGCTTGAGGTAGTTCATGTAGTGGGGAGGATATAGGACTACCTAGATGCATTAGACTAGGATCAGCCATTGATTCATAGGCTAGAAGTTTTTCTTTAAAAGAGGGTATTTTATATGTTTTTCCCTTCGTGTTTTCTATAGTGGTACTATCTGGTGGCTTTGGAGGGATTTGTAGATCAAAATTTGTATCTGGGATTTGGGACATTTCTTGGATTGTTCGGCGACTGTTAGGTGGATTTTTCGGCCCTCATGCAAGCTTTACAAATCAAGGGAGACACTTACGTGCAATCGTCTACCCTATTTCAAAATAGTTAATAAATTGACGAAATTTCAAACAAACAAGTACATTGCCGAAATGGGAGTTGTATCGAACAAAAAACACAAAACTCGCATATGAATAAGAGTTATTGATTCCCTTGTGCCAGGCTATTATAATCATTTTGTGTCGTTAAAACGATAAATTCTGAATCTTTTTATTTTTTTGTCATTTTTATCACTTATCAAAATGACATGCTTTTGGAAGTGATATTTGAAGTTTCTGTTAGAAATATTAATGATGCAGAATAAGAGTTAACTTCAGGTGTATCAAGGACACTTTTCTTAAGGATATTTCGCCCATACAATAATGAATAAACTTAGACATATCCCCGAGATTCAACAAGCTCTTCCGATTATTAAACTGGGAACAAAACTAGTAGAAAAATCAAGAAATAAACTGAGCATATAGGAGTAAAAGATGATTCAAAAAGTTATTTTAGAAAGTGTCTTTAGCTCCCCAAATACCACGTTTATATAGGCGTTGCTTCAACGGCTAGATAACACCTAGTTTGACTCTATAGATGTAAAAGAATTTACTAAATAATAAGTAAATATAAATAATACTTAAAGAAAGATTTTCCAAACCAAAAATGAACCTTACTTTTGAGATATCATTATTTTTGTCAACAGTTATAACATTGGTACATAACTGTTATAAAAGACTAGATAGTTGGAAATGAATAATTTGAACAATGCGTCATTCTTATAGAATACCTCGTTCATCTCAGTTACAAATGATCGTAACTAACAGCCCGTTTGGCCAAGTAGCCAATATCTGCTTATTTTGAAATATACTTTTTTTCATAAAAAGTACTTTTTGTAATATTTGGTAAACAAATTGTGCTTGGCCAACCTTTCTAAAAAATATTCTGAGTCAAACAACCAAAAAGAATAGTACCAAGGTCTTATAATTCTTTTAAAGATAAAAATGAACTTAAACATTTATTGTAAGAGTCTTTTATTATTTTTAATTTTATTTAATTAAAACATAAAATAATCAAATATATTAAAGATTTAAATCAATTTTACATATATAGTTATACCAAAGCATATAATATTATCTAGTATAATTATTTATTGTTACATGATGATTTGAATAATCAAAATACATCATTTACTATGAAGTAGAAGTCTATTCCACAAATTACTATATATTGATAATCCACCGTGAAATAATAAGTAAAGTCACTCACACATGATAACTTTCTCAATAATTTCATCTCTACTTCTATCACACAACGCCTCTATATTAGTAAAAGACTTGGCTTGCATTTCTAAAGAAATATCAGAAGGTCCATCTCCTTCCTCAAACTCTGCAGTAATGTCTTCATTAACATAAAAGTTGAATTCCTTATCGGCAGAAGAATATTGTCAGATAAAATTTGTATAGCCATTGTAGTTATAACTAGATGATTCTCAGTGTCAAACTTGAAAGATGGCATTGGGCATAAAATATAAATAATTTTAAATATATAAAAATAATTTTTTCGTAAAAAATAGTTAAGCATGTTTAAATTCAAATTCAAAAAGAGTAACTAATTATTAACAATCCATAATGTATAAATTATTTATTTTTAAAATTTAAATTAAAAAGAAATTAAAACTAATTATTACCTAACCTTACTAACTTTGACCTAAATTACCAAGTGGCATATTGTGAGGCTGCCACTTGGCCTAATGTGGATGATTTTTCTTCCCCTTTTAATAATATATAGAATAGATAGACTATGTGATGCAATTGTAAATTTATTACCTATTTGTAAGTAATTTTCACAAATTAAATTTGATAATTGTTTTAAAATTTGGGAACTAATAAAATATAAGAAAAGAGATTATAAACGATTATTTGTAGGATAAGAATTGATAATCCAAAGAAGGATGCAGATTATTTACTTTAGTGTGAAAAAAGAAGAAGATAATTTAAAAAATTACAAGACATTACATAAAGCAAAAATCAAAAACAAGAAAAGTCAACAAAGAATTTAGAAAAATTACAATATGATTCATGTATATGATATCTTTAATTTTTTTTAAATGATAAAAATTATAAACAAAATTGAAAAGAAAAAACTTAAATTAGTAAGGGGTAATTCGGAAAATATAAATTTATGGTGAGGATAATCCTTGCTTGAATAAATTAATTTTCTGTTTCTGCTTCTGCTTCTGCTTCTTGGAAGAAGCTCAAATTTTTTGTTTCTTCCCAAAAATAAAAAAACTGCTTCTGTTGCTGGTCAAAAGTACTTCTCTGTATTGACCAAATAGTTTAAATTAGAAGTCTGTATTGGCCAACAGGCTCTGAGACTCGATTTTCTTGACAATGTTTAGAGTCCTTTCAATCTTTGAGTTTCAGACATATAGTTGTGACCTGATGTGAACATGGATTTAATATCAACTTATCATGTTATAGCTCTATCAAGCTCGAATGGGATGATAATGGACCTAGTCCTTTGTGGCAAATCTTTAAGAATATATTCTTTGACTCTCACAATAATAGTATTTGACACGGTAGGTAATCCTAATAGCTCCTGTATCGAACAACGGCAAGAGTCAAAGTTTTCGCGAACATTGCGAAATGGAATAACTTTGCCCCATGATAAAACTTGGCTCGAATATATCCATGTAGTTATCAAAGTGTCTCAAAATTATCTTTTTAGTCTTACGAATCTTATTTTTTAATTTTTTTAATTAATTTTTCATTAGTATCTATAGCCCGAATGATATGTCATTTCTCCTAATTGAACCAAAATGGATCAGATTTACACACAATATAAGGCCAAAATTGAATGATACCCTTATGTGTGGAGGTAAATACGATCCATTTTGATTTAATTAACACATCTAGCATAATATAACTGAAAAATAAATCACATACATGGTATACGGGCAAAAATAAATCTACACTTGTGCATAAGGGTAAATCTGATTCATTTTGATTTGATTAGGACAAACGTGGCATTTCATTTGAGCTAAAAAATGTTCTAGTTTAAAAATAAAAATTACAGAAAATGAAGGAAGATAACCCAGCAAAATTGAAGTGTTATGATAGAAAATGAAGTTGGGCTTGAGATAGATGTTAGGTCAGCTAAGAATGGAAGTATTGGGCAGTCTGGGAAAGCAAGAGAACAACAAGGCCTCTCCAAAAACTATTACTCTACGTTTGGGACCCTGATTGAGAAAATAGTTAAATAGCAGAGTACGTGCATTATGTAGGCAGGCTGAATAT
Organism: Nicotiana paniculata; assembly: GCA_005239505.1. Classification (NCBI taxonomy): domain Eukaryota; kingdom Viridiplantae; phylum Streptophyta; class Magnoliopsida; order Solanales; family Solanaceae; genus Nicotiana; species Nicotiana paniculata. The sequence goes on along the minus strand of MDKI01016840.1, from coordinate 809 downwards.
TGTACAAACTTCCTCTCCCCCGCGTCTATTTTTCTTTGTGGCTCAGTCTCTCTCCCTACTTTCTTTCTATTATTATCCTTGTTATGTTAATGTCTATCTTCTTATTCTCTAATTCTATGTACTGAGTTTCTATTATTGAAAGATTAATTTACAATTCTTATTTGTATGTGTGTTGTTTGAGAAGTCATTACATTGGTGCTTTCATTGATCTGGACTACATGGCTCTCTACTATTCTACCATTGTCAATTATCACCTCGACGTCATCTAGGGACTGATGATGGACAATAACAATCGTATGCTGAGAATTCACGGCAACATTGAGAATAAGTTGTTTGCCTCTTCCACGACGATCTGCGAAGCTTCTGCACATCGGAATGTGGTTATGTCTTTGGAAAATAAGCGTGAACAGAAGGAGATATCAGCAACAACGATTGGTTCTAATTTGGATAATGGACACTCCAACCATGCGGATAATTCTGAAGTACTTATTGAGATGGTGGAAATTGAAATTGACGAGGAGGAAGGTTCAAAAAGCTATGTTTGCAAGGTGTTGGCTGAAATACTCGATAGGAAGATTGGCATAAAAGATGATCAATGAAGAATCATCCAGCCAAGCCTAAAACAAAGGTGTTTGACGAAATATTTCAAACAATTCCCTTAGTCAAGTGTGATTACTGTGAGCATGTGATTTTTACTCGCCATATCGTCCTATAAAAATCTCAATAAATCAATTGATTTTGACGATTTTTTGTTGAATTTTAGTAAATTAATTGTGAACTGTTAGTCATAATTCATTCTTTTTATTGCA
>ML358275.1:1553-49742 GCA_005239505.1 Nicotiana paniculata | reverse complement strand
CATATTACTAGAATCAAATACTAGATATCAAATACTTCTTTTATCTTCTCATACTACATTCAAATAGATGGTAAGGGATTGAGAAGTGCACAACAAAATACATCAAGAATATCATTTGAACAAATTTCTTACTGTTTAAGAAGATGACAAACTGTTAAAAAATAAAAGCACAACTTGGTTAAGATTGAACTTAACCAATTCGATAATCCAACTGCGAAGTCCACTGCCATGTCCTCTATCAAGATAATATGCTGGCGGGCTTCCATCGAGGCACACTGTTTGATGTCTCATAAATAAATAAATACTTAGTACTCATAGAAGTGTGCATGCGATTCTCTTTACTCTCTGTTGCTTAATGTATTATACAGTGGCACTATGAACTATGATGATGTTGACAATCAGTTCTTTTTTTGCCATAATAGTAGTCAACATTGCTAGCAATGCTAACAAGAAGTTGGTTGCCATCCTGCAAAACATTCAAATTATTAAGCAGTTGTTGGTTCGTGCTTATATTGTTTTTTATTTATTCGTGTATTACTATTGTTTATTATGAAACCTCCCACGCCGGTAATAAATAATTGAATCTTTCATCTAAAGTATAGAGAGCAGCAGTAAACGAGTTCAATAATATGGATAAAAATAATTTTATAATTTTATTTATATACATATATATATATATATATATATATATATATATTCTTAACGGGTTAACAGATTATCCGTTAAGAAAATTAAATAATCCGCCCCCAAATCGATAAGCCGTTAATAAAAAAATTTTAATCTGTTCCCCGTCCGTTAAATCGTTAACCCGATACCATTAAGCCATTAAGCTTCGGTTTTTGGTTTTGGTTCGATTTTGAACACCCTAGTCGGATTCTAATGCGGTTACCGAATATAAGATGAGAAAAAAAAGAAAAAAAGACAAATCTAAAATTTAAAGTTTATGTGTTTATTATTTTTAAAAATTGATTTTAATTGCTAATAGTTAGATTCAAAATTAAATATTTATTCAATTTTTATAAATTTCGTAATACTAACCATATATTACACAGTACATACGTCCGCTGTAAGTGCGGCGGCACCTCCCTTTACTACATTACTCCACATTCCACAAAGCCAAAGGAGACAGCATCACAACCTTCCTTCAATTTCAAGAATACCTTTTTTTTTTCTTTTTTAATCTTTCCAAAAGCATAATAGCAAAAGCTTCGAGTATAAATATTTGAAAATCCCCAAAACCACTCCAATAAAATACTCCATAAACTACTACTGATCAGGATTCAAAATCCACCGCTCTTTACTCTGGTTACGAGCTTGACACTTTCCAATGGCGACCCATTTCCCCGCAACATACTCACGCGCCGTCGCATGCGCCTCCATTCCACCCCACAGTGAACCCAAACTAGAATACCCATTTACCATTTCCACCAAAAAATTACAAAGCCATTGGAAATTAAACCAAAGAAGAAGGAAGAGTTCAAGAATCAAGGTGTCAGATGATGGCAAAGACTCGTATTTGGATATGTGGAAGAAAGCAGTGGATCGTGAGAGGAAGTCAATTGAGTTTCAAAAAATAGCTGAGAACACCGCTGCTGATGAAGAAGAAGAAGTGAAAGATGAAAACCCAGAGGTGTTGGAGAAGAAGAGCAATGAATTCAACAAGATTCTTGAAGTTTCACCTGAGGAAAGAGATAGAATTCAAAGAATGCAGGTAATTGATCGTGCTGCTGCTGCCATTGCTGCTGCCAGGGCATTGCTTCAGGAGAATCCTGTGCCCCAGAAGGATAGCATTTCGGTTGAATTGAAACCTAATGATGGTGGAGCTGAGGAAAATCAACAACAAGGTAAAACTTGGTTCTTTCATTATCTTTTATTTTTCCTATTCACAAAATTTCTTTGATATATATTTTACTCCTCGCCACATGTATATTACAAAAAATTTTAACTTGCTAGCAGCAGATGCCAACACCCGGTCTCTCCGCTTAGACTTTATATGTATATATGACATTAGAGAAAATCTTTAAGAATATGCATACATATTAAGTGATGCACACACTGCCCATAAATGCCTAATAATTACTCTAATTGTAGAGATGGTTTTAGGAGAATTGTCTATGAGTCTTTCGATGTGATTTAAACAGTTTACTAGAACTAAAAGTGTGTATTCACCCTGATTCAAGAAATCATATTGTTGCTTCGTTAACCTAGGCTGATGGATTAAATTAGGATATAAACTCGTGTTAGAGCTTCTTTTACCCATTCAGTACTATGTACTCTATAATGAGAACTCGGAGTATACAAAGGTCACTATGATAGTTGTCCATAAACTTTTGCATTCTCAATTTCTTTTTTGAAAGCTATGGTATATCTGCTAGAGGATTTACTGATTTTTCTGAATTTATTTTATGTCAAATAAATAAAGACACAAGACAGAATTTCCATCTGCTTCATATTCTTTTACTTTTTCTTGATCTGTTTCTAAAATGACCATTCTTTCTTGATCTTTTTCATATTCTTTTTTCTTGATCTGTTTCTAAAATGACCATTCTGAATTTTTTATGTTCACAATTTAGAAGTGAAATTTAGAAATTTCTGACTTTTATATTTGTTGGCAATATTAACATTCCTTTTATTATGCCCTTGATCTATAATTGCTGTGAGATAGAATGTCAACTCGTGATTTACGACACTTGATCCAATAGTAGGAAAAACATTTGTATCTGTACAATAGGAAGTGACAATGAAGTTTCGCCTTTTCTTGAGAGCTTGAGAGTAAAGGCTTTATGACATGCTCTTACCAGATACTTGATGCTCTTTGCATTTCCTGTTAAGAAATATATTTCTCTCTCTAAGAGTGGAGGAAGTTTCATCTTCCATTCTCGGACGTCTATTTATTTGTTGCAGTCTTGGAGATTATCTTAACCTTGGATTGGTTGCAAGGCAGTTGATTATGCATTCAATATAGTTCCTCTGAGGAGTCATTTTTATACATGCCTGCTTGATGTTTTAATATCCGTTTTAATTTTCAAATTCACATTTGAAATTGTTTTAATTTCTTTCATGCTGTTGCATTCATGAAGTTAGTATTTAGAAATTGATAGTTTTTTCCTCAATAGGTGGAGTTGTCATTTCTTCTTTGACCCATATTGCTACCTTCTGTTGGTTGGATATCCAACAACGGGACTGATGATGTTTCACTGCTGACATGATTCGAGAAACTTTTGGTTCTACTGTGCTTAAGCTTTTCTCCTTTCATGCCTAAGTTTTTGTCCCTCATTCTTGCAGATTTAAAAGCTATTGTTAACTGGGCGAATAAAATGAAATAAAAGAATCCTTTCTGCTTCTACTACCCTTTTTTCTTATTTTCTCCTTTCCCAATGCTGAAAGAAAACAACACCTTTTACTTTTCAAGAATTATGGCCTTTAATGGGTTCAAAGAGAATCTATGTTCTCATTTGTTGCGCACTTTGCTATTACAACCCTGTTATGAGATTCCTCTTTCTGCAACATAGTTGAATTCCTTCTAATAGCTTCGATCTCACTTTTGGATTGAATGGAGCTGCCTCGCTCTCCAAGATTTTAATATACAGTTTAAGCCATAATGTTTTCTCATGTGTGGTGGTGTCATGCTTCACAATTTTAGGAAATATGATATTACTTGATTGCTCGTACTTCACAGAGAAATGTGATATTACTTGTTCCAGTCTTTTACTCCAGTGTTATTACATTGTGGATCAGTCATATAATATTTGTACTTGATCAGGATCGCAGAATGTCATTTCCATTGTGCCTAAATCAGGAAGAATTATGGGAACACCAGGTCCAAGCTTCTGGTCCTGGACACCTCCTTCAGATAGTTCTTCTGATGACATTCAGATGAAATCAGATGGACTATCTCCAGATCCACTAAACCCTGTGATAGAGAAAGAACGATCTCCAAATTTTCTATCTATCCCATTTCAGAGTGCTATGGTTGATAGCAAGCATAGTCCTCCCCTTCCACCTCTTCAATCACATTTAGAGGTTGAAAATTTGGATGCTTCTAGCTCAACACCTGAGATACCTCACCAGGAGGAGGAACGTGAACTTGGCATTCTGTTCTCCGCAAATGCAGCAGAAGCAGCTTATGCTCTTAGCCAGGAAAACGAGGCATCATCCCAGGGAATCAATCCTGATGGATCAAGATGGTGGAAGGAGACCGGGACTGAACGAAGACCTGACGGGGTGGTCTGCAAGTGGACACTAACCAGGGGCGTTAGTGCTGATAAAACTGTTGAATGGGAAGACAAGTATTGGGAAGCTGCTGATGAATTTGGTCACAAGGAACTAGGTTCGGAGAAGTCAGGACGAGATGCTGCTGGAAATGTGTGGCATGAGTTCTGGAAAGAATCAATGTGGCAGGTCAGACTTCATGGGCTTGGTCGTAATGATGTTGATTAGTTCTCTTTTGTGTTAGCTATTGGTCTACAATTTAACTGCTTTCTATTCCCAGACAAAAGTAAAAACAAGGAAGATGAAAAGAGCAAGGGAGGGGGAGGGGGTATAAGAGTTAAAGAACAACATAAAATTCCTTGTTCATAGCTTCTTTCCTAAAACTTTTTAGATGCTTATGGTGAGATAAGGTTCAAGTCTGTCAATACCTATTGTCTAATTAACGTCTGGTTTCTTCTCAATGAAGCTACAAAAATTTGGCACTAGAAACCCAAACTTTAACAAAATTATGTGATATGATGAGGTGAAGATTTGCGATGTAGCTTGGAAATCAGACAGTATGGTCGTGATCATACTTTGGTGTTCTTACCCCTCTTTGGTAGCTAATGCTATTGAACTGAACATTGTATAAAAATTTTGTGCTCCTATTTTTTTTTTCTTTCTTGTTTTCTGACCTTCCTTTGTGTGAAGTTCCTTTCTTAGCATTAAACAATGTTGCGGTACATATCCTCAATGCGTGGGGCTTGAGAAATTATGGAAATACTTTTATCAATTTTAATACACTTTATTTGTATCTTCTCTTATTTTCTCTTTAATTTGGCTCTGTGCAGAGTGGTGGGCTTGTCCACATGGAGAAAACTGCAGATAAGTGGGGAAGGAATAAGAAAGGTGAGGAGTGGCAGGAGAAATGGTGGGAGCACTATGGTGCTGGCGGCCAAGCAGAGAAATGGGCCCATAAGTGGTGCAGCATTGATCCAAACACACCCCTTGAAGCTGGTCATGCTCATGTTTGGCATGAAAGGTACTAAGAAATATGTATTCCATTTCAACTTAAGCTCTTAGTTTGTGTTTGAACTCAGGTAACTAGCATTGAGTTTAACATTTCTGGAAAACTACGCAGTTAGCTTTTCTTTCTTCTTGGACTTATAGCAAGCATTAGTCATTTATTATTAAATTTGATAGTTAAAAGCATCTCGCTGGCATCTTTTGTTGTTCTTGAACTACCAAACCTTCAGATTGTTCCATATTCAGACGTTACTATGATATTTTTCTATAAAGTTTGAAGAGCTCTACCTTCTAGGTTTTTATGTTTTCTCAAACAAACCATTTCGATATGAACCCATATTGATGTAAGTTTAAGATGTTTGAAGCCCTCAATTTTGAATAGACCTAGTAAGCTACCCTGCCATCTTTGAGATTGTTTTTTCCTGAATGCTGTCATACCCTAGCACTGATCAGAGACCGTGAGAGAAGCAGAGTCAGAGCATGCATCTATTACTAACTTTATGAACTTTGTGATGGTTATATTTACTTACAATGGTACAGCTGCTTTCTGCTAATCAGTTAGTCCCAATTCATGTTATGTTAATTCCTTACCAAGTATGGTGCAAATCCATTTGGCAGGTGGGGTGAGAAGTATGATGGTAAAGGCGGCAGCACAAAATATACTGACAAGTGGGCTGAGCGCTTTGAGGGAGATGGTTGGGCGAAATGGGGTGATAAATGGGACGAGCACTTTGATCTAGACGCACATGGCGTCAAGCAAGGGGAGACATGGTGGGCAGGCAAGAATGGAGAGCGTTGGAACCGCACTTGGGGAGAGGGGCACAATGGTTCGGGATGGGTGCACAAGTATGGAAAGAGCAGCAGTGGGGAGCACTGGGACACACATATAAATGAAGAAACATGGTATGAGAGATTCCCTCATTATGGTTTCTACCATTGCTTTGAGAACTCAGTCCAACTCCGTGAAGTCAAAAGACCTTCTGAATGGCCATGAGGATTATACTAATATCTGACCAAAGGGATCCATGAACATGTTATATCATATGTTGTTCCTTCAGCTATTATGAAAAGAGTATAGAAGTATACATGCCCTTCGCTACAGTACTATTTGGTAATGGAAAAATATTTTCTTTTTCTTCTTCTTCTTCTTCAGTTTGGTAAATATAAAATATAATGAGGAAGAAAGCAAAATAAAGAAAGTACCTTTCCTATTGGATTTACATATTTAATTCCACGTGAAGATGACAAAATACTCTGTTTTTTTTCCTCCTCCTCTTCTCCATAATTTCTCTTATCGTCTTTCATTTGATTTTGATCCAATATCTTTTAAAATATGGAATTTCGGATTATTTATACTCCAAGAATACTACGGACGTAAGCGAGAGAGAGAGAGAGAGGGGGAGAGAGTAAAAATGTCCTCAAATTCCATTGAATTACATATAATTATATTTGTGGCTATTGTTTTCTTGTGGGTTCCATGATTGTTATGGGATTAATTAATGCAAATAGTTTAGTAAAATATGACAAGCCTTTTGAACTTCTATAAGCAAACAATGGAAAAGTTCTAGTTGAGGAAATCAAGAATATATTCTAGTTTTCAAGTGCAGAATTTGGAGGAGAAAAATAGAGTTTTTGGAGGAAAAGACGTATACAGAAAGTTAGATTTTTTTGCAAAATAAGCCCAAGAAAAAACCAGTTTAAGACGAAAGGATTAAGACAACTTCTAATTCAAAATGTTTGATTTTAAATATAATTAGTACTAGAACCAGCGCAATGCGGATAACATTATAAAAATATTAATTATGTCCAACGATGGTTTAACTTTGTTTAGCATATTAGATTATATTCTTTAACAAAATTGAGAATTTTTGTATCTTAATGCAGTGTACCCAAAAATAAAATTGTAACGACCTGGCCGGTCGTTTTGAGAATTTAAGTCCCGTTCGGCGGCATTTGATCTTGAGCAGCTTCGTATGGTGATTTTGGACTAGGCGTGTGTCCGAATTTGATTTTGGAAGTCCGCAGGGTGATTTGAAACATTTTGGCGAAAGTTGAAGTTTGGAAAGTAGGGAGGTTTGAGCAATAGTTGACTTTGGTGATGTCGGGGTTGGAATGCGATTCCGAGGGTTGGAACAACTCCGTTATGTTATATGGGACTTGTCTGCAAAATTTGACGTCGTTTCGGGTTGGTTTGATAGGTTTCGATACGAGTTTTGGAAGTTAGAAGATTTGAAAGTTCATAAGTCCGATTCATGGTGCAACTCGTAGTTTTGGCGTTGTTTGATGCGATTTGAGGTCTCAACTAAGTTTATATCGTGTTTTAGGATGTGTTGGTATATTTGGTTGAGGTCCCGAAGGGCTCGGGTGAGTTTCGGAGGAGCTTCGGAGCAATTGGAACACTTTGGCTATAGCTGGTGCTGGGCTGGTTCTGGTGTATCCGCATCTGCGGAGGTCTGAACGCAGATGCAGAGCCGCTTCTGCGAGGTTCATGGTCGCTTCTGCGACATTGTTGCTGGTCCTGAGGTATCGCTTCTGCGGAGGCATCCACGCGGGTGCGATGGCCGCTTTTGCGGTCCAGTGGTCGCGTTGTGACGAGTTCCGCTTCTGCACTCCTAGTTTCGCTTCTGCATTGTCGTAGGTGCGACTTTACTGCCCGCAGGTGCGGAGCCCGTCTTTTTAAGCTGTGTTCGTAGACACAAACTTTTCCTTGCAAATGCGAGTACGCAGGTGCATTTCTCTGTCCGCAGGTGCAGAAATCTTGGCAGAATCATTTAAGTCGAGGGTTGGCCATTTTCTTCATATTTTGAGATTAGACTTCGGTTTTGGGAGCTTCTTTTGGGTTTTTCAAGCAAATCGATTGGGTAAGTGTTCTTACCTAGTATTTAATATATTCCATGATTTTATCTTCATTTTTATCATTTAATTTGTGTTGAGAAAAATGTTGGTTTATGAAGAAAGTTTTCAAAATGAAAAATCACGATTTGAGGGACGAAATGGTATCGGAATTTGATAATTTTAGTATGGTTGAACTCGTAATGGAATGGGTGTTCGGTTTTGTGAAATTTGTCAGGTTCCGAGGTGCGATCCCTGGGGGGCTACTTTTGGGATCGATTTCTAGATTTTAATAAAGATTGAGACTTTATGATCCGAAATAGTTTCTTATAAGTTTTATTTGTGCTTTGAAGTAATTTTGGTTAAATTTGAGCCGTCTGGAGGTCTTTCCCGAGAAGTTCATTTTTCAGTACCAGTTTGTTTTCTTTGAGGTAAGTATCTTGCTTAACCTTGTGTCGGTGAACTACCCCTTAGAATTTGAGTCTTCTATGTTGATCGTAGTCCGTGTACGTGAGGCGACGTGTATGTGCTCGAATTTAGGTTGTGGAAATTGGTCTTTTAGGATTCCTAGGTTCTTGTATTCATTGAATATGTAGTTGTACTTGTATGATTATGTTCCTTAATTACTAGTTTCACCTTTACCTGCTTAATTAGAATTAATTGCTTCATGATCCACTTGTCACGACCCAAACCGAAGGGCCATGACGGGCACCCGGTACCTTACTCAACCGAGTACCAACGTAACATATCTTTCTTATCGTACTGTCATAGGTAAATGGGCCAAAAGGATCGTCATGACATAACCAGAATAAAATATAAGTGCATACTAGACATAGGATGACCCAACATTTTATAGAAACTTATACATGCGACATACGGGCCTATAAGGCCGACATGATCATTTGTACACTCAAAGCATAGGCCAAAAAGGCCATACAAGTATCCATACACATGACATCTGTCTACAAGACTCTAAGAGTACATAAACATCATAAAGGTCGGGACAAGGCCCCGCCATACCAGTCAATATATGTCCAAATCTTACTGACCAAATGGGAAACTCCAGAGCAAGTGGAGTGAACCAACACCTTTCGCTGAGCTAATAGCCTACTAGGTGGACTCTCAACTTGTCTAACGGGACCTGCGGGCATGAAACGCAGCGTCCCCAGGCAAAAGAGACGTCAATACGAATAAAGTACCGAGTATGTAAGGAAGGAAAGCATAAATATGGACAATAATGTAAAGAGAGGTAGAGAAGATACAACCTATAACATCTAAGTGCCTCTGAGGGCGATGACATGAAATGCATGATACATAAATATAGTTTCAAAACCATACGCCTCTGTGGGCATCATCATCATATCGTACCCGGCCTCGAAGAGGACTTGATAAAAACGTACCCGGCCATCCAAAGGATCGGTAGAATCGTACCCGGCCATCCAAAGGATCGGTAGAATCGTACCCGGCCACGTGGAGCTCGGTAAAATCCAATTGATCAGTGGTTGCACAATAGTTGCCGTACCTGGCCGACTATAGCGCGGCTAGGTAGAGTAAAATAGATACTATATATAATGCATGCTAGACTCATGGAATCATATTCTATACCTTTCAGAGTAACTTAAGGTCGTTGCACCTTCGATTAACATTATGGACATCCATACCCTCAATATGAACCTCAGTAGGATGTAATGATCATACGTACTTGCTTAGAATAACTTTATAAGGAAATAACAACATGAACAACCTTAGTTTCTAGGAGTAGATCCATTATGAATTAGCGTATTGCTTACATTAATTTCACTTTAGATCATGCAAAAATAAAGAAGGAAGTGCCTTAACATACCTTTGCAATCTTCTCTCCAATTATCAACCAAGCTCAATATGATCTTCTTACGTCTACAATAAGTAACCCGACTTCGTCATCATCATATAAGCATTGTAACTCTCATATTTCAAAACCAATATTCTACAAGAAAATGGACAGCACCTCCCCTGTTTTAACTACATCCCATATGTTACCAAAAGCCACCAAACAGCCCAAACAACAACAATATAATTCACAATAAGCTCTCCAATTAGTTCAACAATCATTTTGAGCGGCAAACTCTATTAGAATCTGTATAACCCATATCACCCCTTATAGACTTATTACATTAACTTAACAATATTATTAATATGATAATTAAGTAATTCATCAATTATTCTATCCTTATACCATATATTTATAACAAAGGAAACAATCCACAACTCCAACTTTCTTCTATTAGCAATTTTATTCACTAGTTCATGTCTAGTCCAACCATTTAACTTAATCAACATCAAGATAACCTTAAGCACTTGGAAGAACAAAATACACATACATCCTACAGTAGATTCAAGTTGAAATCCAAGTTATATTTAGCTTACAAAATCCCTCAGTGGCAATACAACACAATAGAAGTGACTTAAGCTAATCCAAGTATTATCTTGTAGTTTATTATCCTAACAACTTAACCAACATACAAGAAATATTAAGAACAATTAGTAGGATGTTACACTCACCTTATCCAGTATCAACAACTTTAAATTTTACACATCCCACAATATCCTCAATGACAACACAATCTCAAAGCGGTGTTGTTCTTCACTAGAACTAACTTTTGATGTTGAAATATGGTGTAATCAATTTGCAAGACTTGAAATAACCTAGGGTTGATATGAAAACCATGGGACAGTATTTTACAGAACATAAACCACTTAAAACAACCTCCCACACGAGCTGGAACCACCCAAAAATCAGCAACAACAAGAAGAACAAGAAACTTACTTGCGCGACGGGATTCCCGACACTTGATTTGTGTTGTTTGCCCTTTGTTTGGATCTTGGATAATGAGAGAACCTTGAGAGAGTGTTTTTAAGTGTATAGGGTCTGAAGATACTGAAAATGAACGAGTTAAAACGGGGTTGAGGCGTCTTATATATATCAACATATCTAAACCGCCTATGTGGGTCCCATAGAGAGCTGCTTGGTGCAGTCTCGCTAAAACGTGAATATCTCTCTACTCCGACGTTGTATAGACAAACGGTTTAAAACTTTATAAATTAGACTCATAGATCTTAAATTTTCTAGTTATATAATCCAATAATTCCAAGTATATTTTGAGAAAAGCTCAGTTAGATTTGACCTAATGTTCAACACATTATGAATGTAACTTGTGAAGACCTTTGCCAACTTTTGTTCCACAACTTACTTGACTTCAAAATGTAACACACGACTATAATACGACAAAAATAACTCATAATATAACCTCCTTATCATGTTAAGAACCACAGTCTCACCCTAAAGTACATGTTATAACATTCTAAACTTGTCGACTTTCGACAAAATTTATTTTCTTCAACTGGTTTAGCTTCTAAGATTTCCAACCCTCATGGTACTCGTTATTCATGATCTTAAATATTTGTAACCTCCAAGGTAATATGATTAACTTAATGTATATACTTCCAAATATTATCTTATTTTTGAGCTTAAATCAATTAACTTACGACGTACTCTCACGTACGAAAACATGGGGTGTAACATCATTCCCCCCTTTGGAACATTCATCCTCGAATGTTGACTAATGCACTTAGCTGTATCTTAAGAAATATCTCTTACGAATACTTTAATATTGTATTTTCCATCTACGGATATGTTCGGTGAATAAATCTAAAGGCTAGGGCATTCCCCCCTTTAGGCCTCTTTCTCACACCACGACTTGTGGTCGAGATTCTTCCAATCTCGTAACTGTTTCTACCTTCTTTCATGCATACTGTGCGATTCTAACCTTGAATGTGTGCCAATGCAACTCTTATCTCCTTTTTCTGTTAGCTTTTAACCAATCTCTAGGCTTCACTTTGTGAACATATATAGTACTATGACAAGCTGTCCCTCTGGGCATCTATAGGTGTACTAAAGTTCTTTTCTTGGTACTTTGTTGAACTTACGGCTATTGATATATCTTGTTTCATAGCCTTGGTTATCTATCCTTATGGATTTACTACATCTAGGTGGGTCATACTATACCTTAAAACTTACTTCAGTTTATTATTACCGAGATTTTTAACCCAACTATAGGTTACGCTTTCGCTGCTTATCCTATATGTATAAATCTAAATCCTTTAGTGCTTCCTCATTACTGTTCATCTAAAGAATGACAACCTAATATAATCTCATACTTTGGAACTTTTCATCCATCTATTGTTGATTCACCTTAATGCTGATCTAAAATCTACCATTGATAACTTGAAACCTCTTATGTAATATATCGTCACTAGGGCTCAAGTCTCATCGGGGAATATCTTAAGTGATTTTCCTGATCCACTTAGGGACGATACTATACTCCAATAATTGTATTTTATAGCATCCCAATGTGATTCATCCTATGGAGGGGGGGGGGGGGTATTCTAATCCTAATTCATCCATGAAATCTCTTTTTCTTTAAATCATTACTTAATAAAAGGCTTAAACGTCATCCTCTTATCTATCAAACTTATAACCTTATTCTACTACCAGGGCACCACTTCATCTCTTCTAATTTCTCCTAGTCTTAGAGTCCTCTGAGTTCATTCAGGATGTATCAAGCTTTCTACAACTTATGGGAGCCAGCAGTGATGGGTTTAATCGCGAGGACTTACCTATTCTCGTCACCTTCTCACCCACCCTTTCTTACCCTTCCTATCTACCAAAAACATTACCACTCTACGATAATTTAGCTTGCGACCTACACATATCTCTATATACTACTCACGTCCTTTCTTTAACTTGCTAGCACCATAGATTTCCTTTCGTGACTTCTCAGTTGTCTTCAAAGATAAGCAATTACTTTTACTGGTCATTCTGCCACTTGTTGCATGAATCCTTGGCTTATCTTAGTGCCCACGAATATTGGAATTCCCTGTAACTCATATGATCTCAAATATCAACTTTTGATTTTTTTCTTCTTCCCGTTCATTAGCCACGATAGGTGACACTTTCTTATGGAGTGCATATAATGTTGTAGTGAGACTGTTGTTACAAGATCATTTCCTCTTTAGGTCACTATGCTTAGGTGGGAACATTCTTCCTTATTTCCTCAGCAAGGGTTTCGTTGTAGTACTTAGGGAAGAACTTCTGACTCTTGTAAAGCTGCGAGCTTATTATTGTATACCTGATGGAATTTTTTATGTTCTTACTCGCCTATTATTATCCTTAGTTACTTAAATCCGTGCCCTTGTGCTCGTAGGGTTGATTCTGAAGTGAAATTTGACTATCTCCCTAGTTGCACTTTCTTTTATTTCCGCAATACTTATACGGTACCTTTAACTACCCAAATTTCTATCTTAATATTACTCAAGGATCAAGATGGCATCATATCTACGAGACTGAATTCCCTATGTTGGGTTTCACTACGTTTATCTTGCACGATCTGTTGATTTATCTATGACCTCTTGTTTAGCTATAACTAGGCTCTTCCTAAATCAACTATAGGCTACCCGTTGGTCCATTCTCATATTTATATTATGCGTAACCTCTCTTGGGTTATGTTTTGTTTTTTTTCCGTCTTAAATTACCCTCGCACTAGGTCCTTATGTTTCAAGCGACAATTCACACATATTTACAAATTAACATCCTTGCCGGGAACCCTTACTTCCTTTTACCAGTGTCGTGCTTGCATAATGTTCTGGAGTCGTAACATATCTGTAGGATCTGAATAAATTCAATATCATTCCTTTCGCCTTTTTACCTCATTCTTCCTTTTTATTCCATAGTTACCTCATCATCTTTAGCAACTTTTCACATCTTCGCTGACATCATACTAGCCTTACGGTAACCCGTCTGTACCAAAGATAACTGAATACCTTACGCACGAGGGTGACACGTGGTGTAACTGGCACACTTAGTACCTGAAGCATAACTATGCTCATAGTGCTTGCTTTAGGGAAGCGTCTTCCTGAATGAACTTGAAAGGTTATTCTTTTGTTGTCCATTCTATTATTGTCGGAATGCTCTCTCTGAAATTCACATGATGCAAACTATTATCAAGTCCTTCGGTCCCTCATGTTCAACTTATCTTGTTCACTAGCCTATACTAATTTCTATTATTCTGAGGGTCTAACTCTTCCTTCTGGTAATCACGTTTGAGTCACCAACTCATTTCTCGAAATGAGGGTATGACTTTATGGCTTATACTCTTGTATTGTCTCAAGGAATGTCTCCTCTTATCTTTTCCTTCACTTGACTATAGACTTTTTCATTCTGTCATATTTTGATTTACTGTTATCACCCATTTATCACATCTTACTCATAATATTTCATTAACTCTTTTCTTATTCTCATGCTAATATTTCTATCTATCACCTTATTCTGAAGACTTCAACAAAATGTTCTTTAACTTTTAGCTCCCATTGCTTCATCTCACTGGCTCTTCGGGAAACCTAACATTCTCTTTTTTTTTACTAGGGGCAGGAGTCATACTAAGGTAGATATTTATCCCTTATAGGATTCCACTGCCTATCTTATGAAATTTTTGAACATTCTAGTATTCGTATCTGATTGTTCTATTATAGAGTGCTCCATCTGGATGTCTCCCAAGGAGCTCTATTACCATGTTTGCACTATCCTTTGGAAATGTTAGCTAATGATAATAATCGTCCACCATTTTGGGTTACTCTAACCCCAGATGGGTCCTGATATCCCATTCTTCTCTTAAACTATATTTGTTAGATCTTATAGGGCATAACTGAGATGGGTGTGGCCAATTGTATATGTCTCTATACTGTTGAAAGTAAAGTAGAATGCTTATATATCTCTGCATGGATTGTAAATACTGATAATCTTCACTAACTGGGTACCTCTTACCATTATTCACCTTGCTTCTTTACTTGTTGAAGCTTGTATCTACCTTCTGATTCTCTCGTTATTTTTTTACCATATGGGTGGATAGATATACATTCCTTAGGGCTCCTTATCAAGAAGCTTACACGTCTTAGTATACACATAATCTGCTGAAGACCTCACATTTACTGATCATAAGCATGATGCAAAATCGAGTTCCTCTGACTCAACTCTTCCACAACCACATTCAATCTCTTACTAACTGTTTGTTTATGAGGTATCATTGTATTATGAATAAAATAGAATTTAGAAGTTTGAATTCTTACAACTGAGCTCTACCACACGATCTAGAGTAAGAAGAAAGAGTGACAATCCTAAATGCCATGTAGCCTCCTGCTTATAAGTGTGGTGCACAACACACCCGTAAACAATACTCTACTAGACACGGCTTGTAGACTCCCTTGGACAGAACTGCTTTGATACAACTTCTGTCACGACCCAAACCGAAGGGCCACGACGGGCACCCGGTACCTTACTCAACCGAGTACCAACGTAACATATCTTTCTTATCATACTATCGTGGGTAAATGGGCCAAAAGGGCCGTCATGGGATAACTAGAATAAAATATAAGTGCATACTAGACATAGGATGACCCAACCTTTTATAAAAACTTATACATGTGACATACATGCCTATAAGGTCGACATGATCATTTGTACACTCAAAACATAGGCCGACAAGGCCATACAAGTATCCATACACATGACATCTGTCTACAAGTCTCTAAGAGTACATAAACATCATAAAGGTCGGGACAGGGCCCCTTCATACCAGTCAATAAATGTCCAAATCTTACTGGCCAAATAGGAAACTCCAGAGCAAATGGGTGCACCAACACCTTCCACTGAGCTAATAGCCTAATAGGTGGGCTCTCAACCAGTCTATCGGGACCTGCGGGCATGAAACGCAGTGTCCCCAAGCAAAAGAGACGTCAATACGAATAAAGTACCGAGTATGTAAGGAAGGAAAGCATAAATATGAACAATTATGTAAAGAGAGGTAGCGAAGATACAACCTGTAAAATCTAAGTGCTTCTGAGGATGACTAACATGAAATGCATGATACATAAATATATAAACATACTTTCAAAACCATACACCTCTGTGGGAATCATAATCATATCGTACTCGGCCTCAAAGAGGACTCGGTAAAAATGTACCGGGCCATCAAAAGGCTCGGTAGAATCGTACTCGGCCATGTGGAGCTCGGTAAAATCCAACCGATCAGTGGTTTCACAATAGGTTCCGTACCCAACCGTCTATAGCGCGGATAGGTAGAGTAAAATAGATACTATATATAATGCATGCTAGACTCATGGAATCACGTTCTATACCTTTCGGAGTGACTTAAGGTCGTTGCACCTTCGATTAACATGATGGACATCCATACCCTCAATATGAACCTCAGTAGGATTCAAGGATCATACGTACTTTCTTAGAATAACTTTATAAGGAAAGAACAACATGGACAACCTTAGTTTCTAGGAGTAGATCTGTTATGAATTAGCGTATCGCTTGCGTTAATTTCATTTTAGATCATGCAAAAATAAATAAGGAAACACCTTAACATACCTTTTCAATCATCTCTCCAATCGTCAACCAAGCTCAATATGATCTTCTTACGTCTACAATAAGTAACCTAACTTCGTTGTCATCATATAAGCATTGTAACTCTCATATTTCAAAACCAATATTCTACAAGAAAACGGAAAACACCTCCCCTATTTTAACTACATCCCATATTTTACCAAAAGTAACCAGACAACCCAAACAACAACAATATAATTCACTATAAGCTCTCTGATTAGTTCAACAATCATTTTGAGCGGCAAGCTCGATTAGAATCCGTATAACCCATATCACCCCTTATACACTTCTTACATTAACTTAAAAAAATAATTAATATGATAATGAATTAATTCATCAATTATTACATCCTTATACCATATATTTATAACAAAGGAAACAAACCACAACTCCAACTTTCTTCAATTAGCAATTTTATTCACTAGTTCATGTCTAGTCCAACCATTTAACTTAATCAACATCAAGATAACCTTAAGCACTTGAAAGAAAACAATACAAATACCTCCTACAGTAGCTTCAAGTTGAAATCCAAGTTATATTTAGCTTACAAAAGTCCTCAATGCTAATACAACACAATAGAAGTGAATTAAGCTAATCCAAGTATTATCTTGTAGTTTATTATCCTAACAACTTAACCAACATACAAGAAAGCTTAAGAACCATAAGTAGGATGTTATTATCACTTTATCCAGTATCAACAAATTCAAATTTTATCCAAACACATCCCACAACTATCCTCAATGACAACACAACCTCAAAGAGGTGTTGTTCTTCACTAGAACTAACTTTTGATGTTGAAATATAGTGTAAATCCATTTGCAAGACTTGAAATAACATAGGGATGATATGAAAACCATGTGAAAGTATTTTAAATAACATTAACAACTTAAAACAACCTCCCACACGAGCTGGAACCACCCAAAAATCAGCAACAACAAGAAGAACAAGAAACTTACTAGCGCGACGGGATTCCCGACACTTGATTTGTGTTATTTGCCTTTTGTTTGGATCTTGGATCATTATAGAACCTTGAGAGAGTGTTTTTAGGTTTATACGGTCTGAAGATACTTAAAATTAACGAGTTAAAACGGGGTTGAGGCGTCTTATATATATCAACATTTCTAAACCGCCTATGTGGGTCCCATAGAGAGCTGTTTGGCGCAGTCTCGCTAATACGTGAATATCTCTCTACTCTGATGTTGTTTAAACAAATGGTTTAATGAGTTGGAAACTAGACTCATAGATCTTCAATTTGGTAGATATATAATCCAATAGTTCCAAGTATATTGGGAGAAAAGCTCAGTTACATTTGACATAATGTTCAACACATTATGAATGTAACTTGTGAAGACCTTTGCCAACTTTTGTTCCACAACTTTCTTGAGTTCAAAAAGTAACACAAAACTATCATACAAAAAAAATAACTCATAGAATAACCTCCTTATCATGTTAAGAATCACTGTCTCACCCTAAAGTACATGTTATAACGTTCCAAACTTGTCGACTTTCAACGAAACTTATTTTCTTCAATTAGTTTAGCTTCTAAGATTTCCAAACCTCTTGGTACTCGCTATTCATGATCTTAAATATTTGTAACCTCCAAGGTAACATGATTAACTTAATTTATATGCTTCAAAATATAATCTTATTTCTGAGCTTATCAATTGACTTACGCCGTACTCTCACATACGAAAACATGGGGTGTAACACCACTCTTATTGATATTTGATTCATATGTGCCTTAATTGAGACTGTTATCTCTTCTATTGCATGGTATTGTTGAGTATAGATGCGTACCCTGGTTTACCTGCCTTCTATGTGAAATGATTCTGTTCGGCACGTGGGTCCGTGCGGTTATGAGGTGAAATGTGGACACAAGATACCAAATGTTAGGGTTCAAATATTGGGACTCATGAGTGTGAATAGTCTGAGGTTTGGTACCTGGTGGAGTTTAATTGACTAAAAACCTAAGGTGAAAACAGTTGTTATGGTTGTTGAGTTATTACTGTCCTTCCTGTATCTGTGATTCGTATTTTGGGTTTGTTTCCATTTATCCTTCTATGTCTTTATCCTGGTATTCTATTGATACTTGTTGTCTTCCTTTCCAATTTCAATTACTGTATTGTTAGCCATAGCGCATAGTCTTCATGTAGCTATTATACTTGTTGTTCCTATTCTCATAATTTTTCAGGTTGTATAGTCCAGTAGGTGTCTTATACTCATCACTACTCCACTGAGGTTAGTCTTGATAGTTGCTGGGTATCGCTGTGGTGTACTCATACTACACTTCAACACATTTTTGTGCAGATTCCAGGTATTGCGTAGCCGGTTGATCGTTAGCTAGCAACACAGATTGCAGTTGTGGAGACTCAAGGTAAACCTGCTATGGCGTTCACAGGCTTCGGAGTTACCATCCTTTTGTTCATACAATGCCTTTATTTATTTCTGAACAACTGTATTTAGAAGTTGTAGTAAAACTTTGTAGAGCTTATGACTTGTACCACCGGGTTTTGAGGAAATTGTATATTGTATAGAGAGTTCACTTCAGAAAGCATTAAATGTTATTATTATTATGGTTGTTATTCAGTAATGTTAGTCTTACCTAGTCCTTAAGACTAGGTTCCATCACGATACCCAATGTAGGGGAAATTGGGTCGTGATAAGTTGGTATTAGAGCTCTGGGTTTATAGGTTCTACGAGTCATAAGCGAGTTTAGTAGAGTCTTGTGAATCGGTAAGGAGGCATCTGTACTTATCTTCGATAGGCTACAGAGCTATTAGGAAAACTTCACTTTCTTCATTCTTATCATGCTAGTTCATTGATCTCGATGTTTGAACTTTTATCATTCCATTTTCTCACAGGTGGTGAGGACACAAGCTGCAGTTCCTGATGATGTTACCCCCGTAGCAGATATCACTAGGGGCAGAGGCAGAGGCCGACAAGGATCACCTGCTGCAGCTAGGGAACCTACTAGAGCAGCAGTTGAGGAGCCGCCAGTAGTTCCAGTTGGGAGACAGGTACCGGTGGCGCCAACTGTCACCCATGGACTTCAGGAGACCTTAGCATAGTTCTTGAGTATCTTTGGAACATTGACTCAGGCGGGGTTGATTCCGGGTGCGCCAGCTACTTCACATACCGGGTTCATGTTGGTCAGGTTGGTCAGGTGTCGTGGCGACACCGCCTGTGGTTCCAGTTCAGCATATGATTAGGGCAGCAACATCTGAGGAAGAACAACTTAGACTTGAGAGGTACAAGAAGTACCACCCTCTTACCTTCAGTGGATTGGCGACAGATGATGCCCAGGGTTTCCTGGAGGAGTGTCACCGCATTCTTCGTACTATAGGTATTGTAGAGACGAGAGGGGTTGCTTTTGTTATGTTTCAGCTCAAGGGAGCGGCTTATCAGTAGTTGAGGGCGTATGAGTTGGGTAATTCGGTCGAGTCAGCTTCAGTCACATGGGTCCAGTTTTCAGGGATGTTCCTGAGAGAGATTGTACCTCCGTCCCTTCGAGATGTGTGGAGCATAGAGTTTGAGCAGCTGCGTATATCAGTATCCGAGTATGCCGTCACATTCAGTGAGTTGGCCAGACATGCACCTGCTTTGGTCACTACAGTTAGAGAGCGTGTCCGTAGATTCGTTGAGGGGCTCAAGCATGATGTTCGGTTCAACATGGCTCAGGAGTTAGAGTCAGATGTTTCATTTCAGCAGGTGGTAGGGAACACTCGCTGATTTGAAGGCATGTGGGATTAGGAGAGTGATGACAGGAGGGGCTATAAAAGAGAGAACAAGCGAGGCCATGAGAGAGAGGACAGGGACACGAGGAGGACTCGTAGGCCGGAGAGATCTACTGGTCCTTATTTTGGAGGCAGGGTACGACATGGTAGGGGTTTTGTGGGTCAGCCCGTTCAGTTTGCACTTCTGGCTTCGCACATTGTTTCAGGTGCTCATGGGTCTTAGAGTACTCGTACTGGCACAGTTCCCCCAGCCACGTTAGCAGAGAGTTTGCTTTGAGTATGGAGATACCATCCACATGGTGAGAGATGGTCCCAGACTCCGAGCAGATGTGTCACACCGGGGTATTCAGGCGAGTAGGGGCGCCTAAGAGGGGGAGGCCTGGCCCGTTGATGTGTTTAATATAGTAGTCTGGAGGCCGTTATGCTAGATGATTTCATACAAGGATGTTTATGAATTGTTACAGAAGGGTACCATCCGTATTTCATTTCAATTCTGCTTATCGGGACGAGTTCCCTTATTTGTTGTTTCATTTATGGGTGAGTTTCATAATTTGCACTCTGTTTATGTGTTTGTCCCTGTTGGGAGGTTCTACGAGTGGTAGCCTTTGTCTATCGTGATTTTTATCAATCATTGAGAGTGGTGAGATTATAAGCGAGTCCTGATTGTTCATTATGGTAGGCTTTGGCATGATTCCTGAGTATTATTTGTTATGGGTTGTGATTTGATACTCTATCGGGGTGAGAGTTAAGTAAGTGTTGTGATTTTATTTGCAAAACTGGGTTAGTGGAAGAATTTGATTAGTATGATATATATTTGAACTATGATTTAGAGTTGAGGGTGAGAGCCTTGTTATGTCATGAGATTTGATATGTTTGAGCAGGCTGTGTGCCGCGGTGGAGAGTTATACCAGGATGAGATCCTTATTGTTTTTCATGTACTTGATTTTCCTTTTTAAAATTGATTTGTAGTATGGTACAAATAGAGAGTTGTGCCTGTCGGACTTGTTTGATATTTCTCTTATGTGTTTTTCTTTATATAGTCAGTCATTTTTATTCTGTGCTTCTTGAGTTTTAGCTTGCGGGGTGTATTCCCATTGGTATTAGTTGTGACTTGTTGATTCGGGTGAATGGTTATGAGGTCTTCGTGGTTCGTCAGTGTTGTGGAGGTTGGAAACGGGTTCCTATAGGATATGAGGCTAATTGCCGGTGTTGGCTTATATTGCGGGCAGCTATTGTGATTGGAAGTGTTATTGTGGGCCTATCTACGGGGTGTTATGTTGTGTGGTTTTACCTCATGGGTGTAGGCATGAGTTGTTGCAGCTAGTTGAGACTGATACCGGGTATGGATTTGGACTGATACCGTGTATGGATTTGGAATCGTGTCTTTTGGAAATGAATAGAAGGTGAGAATTTTGACTCTGAGGCGTACCGATGTTGGTAGAAAGGCTAAATTACAGTTGGGATAGTGACGTCATGATTATGTGGGTTGGGTTGAAGTGATATCACCTGCGGGTGTATATTGAAGGTGTGCATTTAGTGATTTGAAGACTTCGAGGCGATTCTTGGCACGTTCGAGGACGAACGTTTGTTTAAGATGAGAAGAATGTAACGACTCGGCTGATCATTTTGAGAATTTAAGTCCCGCTCAGTGGCATTTGATCTTGAGCAGCTTCGTGTGGTGATTTTGGACTTAGGCGTGCGTCCAGATTTGATTTTGGAGGTCCGTACGGTGATTTGAAACATTTCATCGAAAGTTGAAGTTTGGAAAGTGGGGAGGTTTGACCAATAATTGACTTTGGTGATGTCGGGGTCAGAATGAGATTTCGAGAGTTGGAACAACTCCGTTATGTAATTTGGGACTTGTATGCAAAATTTGACGTCGTTTCGGGTTGGTTTGATAGGTTTCGGCACGAGTTTTGGAAATTGGAAGATTTGAAAGTTCATAAGTTCGATTCATGGTGCGACTCGTAGTTTCGGCATTGTTTGATGCGATTTGAGGTCTCGACTAAGTTTATATCGTGTTTTAGGATGTGTTGGTATATTTTATTGATGTCCCAAAGGGCTCGGGTGAGTTTCAGAGGAGCTTCAGAGCAATTGGAACACTTTGGCTATAGCTGGTGCTGGGCTGGTTCTGGTGTATCCGCATTTTCGTGCCCCCTTTTTCCTCGCAAAATCGGGTTTCGACATTTTTTGGACAACTCTTTTTTCGAGATGGGTTTGGAATTGGAAGAGTCGCCACCTAAAGGATTAAGGTGCGTTAGGGCACCTAGAGCAATTAACTCATATAACCAGCTGACATCACCAGAGATCGGGTAAGGGCTCAAATTACCTTGAGAGTAAGGTGTTAGGCACCCCTCGAGGTCCATAACGGTGGGTCCCGACCGAACTTAAATTAAGCGAATTAGTCTAAAAGGGGAGAANCCATGCAATACTTTATAACTCCCTCAAGTCGGGGTGTTACTCATAGTGCTTAGCGCACGGACTATCGTCTCTTTACTACCCAATTACTATCTTTAAGTTGTTACTTAAGCGTTCTAGTAGTTTCTAGCTCGTTCCTTATGCGTGCACTACCCGTTCCTTACCTATGGCCCTAGAGGTATTAGGACTTTTATTTGGGATAGTTTTAGACCAACCTATATTACTTAAAATGTGGAATCTAGGCGACAAACAAAAACAAATAGGACTTTCAGATAAGGAACACGTATGGGCTCACATTGACCTCCACACCTAGACAACAAAAAGCACGCAATTGAATAAGCAAACTTTATTATCTTTAGAATCCTATAGGCAAGATATCTATGTGAGAAAACGGAATGCAGAGACAGTTTTATTAAGTCGAGCATTAAAAACTGTTTGTTTGCCTACTGATTTTATTCATCATGAACCTGGGCACTTCAGGCAGTAATATGTCACAATTATAAACCCAGAATCATTATTAAGTCCTACAAATATATTGCCTCCTTGATTGACAGTAGTGATTTAATTCAGAAAAATCTCCTCATAGTGGAAGGAGTCAATCTCCAGGATGAATGTCTCTACGACATTCTGGACGTTCCCCACTTGTGCGGAGTAGTCCAGTGACCGCAACATGTGTGTCGCGCACCGGACCATCCGGTTTTGCTGGCGAACAAACCGGTCTATCGCCCTTTGTTCCTCCATTGATAGACTCCCAACCCCGGGAACTAATGGTTGATAGGGTTCCTCTGGGGGTTCTTCGGCGGGAAGATTCAAATCGTTAATTCTGGGCTCCGGTAGGGAATTCCCCAATCCCAGAGTCAAATCCATGAAGAACCCACCCCAAAGACAAGTCACTATGGTATCTCCTACTACAGGTATGGCGCTAGCTAAGCTTGTAGTTACTGTAGCTGCCCAATAGTGAAATCCTACAAATAAAGCAAAAATGGCTCCCTCTAACAGAATCTTATAGGCATGATTTCTACAAGCTTGTTGATTATAGACCTATAGACATGATTTCTAAGTGTAGCACTGATTTTAACTTATAAAGACAGGTTTTATTCCTTTTTCAATCCTATAGACATGTTTTCTAATTGCTGAATTGATTTGAACCCTATAGGCATGATTTCTAAATGCTGATTTTAGTCGTATAAGCATGATATGTATTGTAGGATTGATTTAAACCCTATAGGCAGTATTTTTAAGTTTGAAACTGATTTTAATCCTATTGGCATGATATCTATTGCAGGATTGATTCAAACCCTATAGGTAGGATTTCTAAGTTTGAGACTGATTTTAATCCTGTATGCATGATATCTATTAACCGTATAAAGGTGTTGATACCCAATTTTTACTAAAACAATTTTAAAAATGCATATATGTCTTCAAAATCATGCATTAGCATCAATTGGTATTTTTCCATAGTTTTTTCATATTTCTATTAATTTGCCTAGTATTTTACTTTTAATAAATAGTTATAAAATTGCATCACAAATGATTCCAAAATATTTCTTGATTTAATATTACTATTTATGGTCTTATTAAGTCCAATTATTCTATAAATAGCCATATTGGCACCTTTTTGGCTATAATTGCAATAACTTTGCAATTATAGCCCATGCATATAATTCTGTACTATTTTTACCAGAAATTAGTCTTTTGTACTTTAAATACTAAATAATCATTTAAAAAAAATATTTCTATGCATGAAATTCATTTTTATAGTTAGTAACTATTTTATGAATTATTTAAATTAATTTATCTTGGGTATTTAACAAATAGCCATTTAATATTTCAATTACAGCCTTATATAACCAGCCCAAATACCTAACTAAACTAGGCCAATACAACCCAGGCCCAAAACCCTACCTAACCCGACCCAATTCTTGTTAAATCTTGGCCGTTGATCATTTTTTATCAACGACCCAGATTAATTATTTCCTTAATTAATCTATATGACCCCTCCAAGACCCCCTCACTTCTGTCTTTCACTCCGCCTTCACCCCTTCCCCTTCTCTCTCAAATCCTCTCTAACCTAACCCTAAACCTCACCTTGCCGTCACTCTTCTGCCGTCGACTATGGTGGATTACCACCACTCTCCAGCCTTAACGGTTCTCCTACGCCGGGTTTTCTGCTGTCTTTGAGGTCCTCAAGGGACCAGGGAGCAGTCTATTCACACCTTGGCCTGTCTTCACCAGTCTCAAGCTACCATGGCTCGATTTGAGTAAGATCGTCCTATTTTCTTGTTAAACCTACGACTTCTAAGCCAATATCTCATCTCTGGGTTATTTTATCGAAACCCAAATCTCATCTCCTAAACCTTTTAGATCTGTAACAGATCTGAGAAGGTTCGAACTGTTTTTACTTCTTTTTATGAGAAACCTTCCACTTTTCAAAGTGTCGCTTCATTTTTTTTCCTAACTAGGTTTTCTGAAAACCTTTTCTTCAAAATGATTTATGATATTTTAAGTGTTTATTCCCTGATTCTTGTGTGTTTGATCGATTTTGTTAAGTTTCTCCTTAACCCTAACCAGTTATCTTGAAACCCATAATTGTTTAGCACTATGTTTGGATTCTGAGTTCATCCTTGCTGTTTGTTCATTCGATTCTGCTATGTGTTTTATTCTCATGAATAATGCTTCGTTGAATTAGAGTATTTTGTGATTTTTACCCTAGTATGTCCTAGTAGAGTTTCAGATCTGATTCCTTCTATTTTTACTTGACTTACTTGCTTATTCATGGAAAATATATATTATTTCCCTTAAAATCAGTATTATTTTGATTCTTTGAATCCCTGATTCACTGCGATGTTACTCATATGCTAATTTTCGGTTATTTTCCCTATTTTCACAACCGTTAAATTATTTCTTGCCTTATTTATGATCAAAATTGTAATTTACTGATTCTTACTAATTATTTCCTTAATTGAACCTTTATGTATTTACCCCTAATTGCCTACTCCACGCCTAAGTTCTACTTGACTTTTCTTTCCTTGAATGTTTCCTGCCCTTTACAGTTGGTAAATTACTCCTTTAATTAAGGGAAGACCTTACTAATTTTATGCTTAATTGATTATGTGATTTTCCCCAATTACTGAACAATTGATTCTTACCTTATTTTACTCTACTCTCAACTATTATATATACTCCCTTCTATTCTCACTACACATACGAACGCTAGTTCAGCAATTCTATCTTACACTTAAAAGCTTTCGGCTCTTTCTTGTTACTTGATATTCTTACTGAACTAGCCGGCTGTAAGCCAAGGCTAGTTATTGCACTACACTTGCTCTATATTTTGTGTCTGCTCTCCTTTACTTGTATGTTCTGATTCAGTTTCAAGTTCAAAACTCTATGTGTTCTGTTACTATTTTATTCACTGATTTCCAGTCATGTTCCTGTTTATTATTTGGCTGTTTAATATGTAACTAGCTTGCCTAAATCACTGTTTCACTTAGCATGTATGCATTTTGTCCTGTCCAACTTGATTAACATGTTTAAGGACTTGCCTATTGCTTTCTCTAGCTTGCTTCAATTTGGCTTTGCTCATGTATGTCATCATGTTTGATTGTTTGCCTGTCTGCTTATTTAGATTCTAGTGTTAACCTGCTTGCTAAGTAATCTAATGCCTCTAAGTAGTTTTGGTTCTATACTTATTGTCCAGAATACTATATTCCCCACCTGTCTGTTCTATGGTCTATGCCCTATGTCTGTATCATTGGTTATATGACTAACCCCTTAATCCCATAAACTCTTAAAAGCTTCTGTGCTTCTGATGTTATGTGTTTCAATATGTGTGTCACCAATTCCCAATATCCCTGTGTGAATTCTATTGTTAAGTAATGTTGAACCTGTTTGCTCTGTAGTTGATCTGTTGCTTGCTGATTTTTCAAAAGATTACACTATTTTTGTTCAATCTATTTTATTACTAATTAGTCCATTTTCAAAACTCCTTCACTTCTTTAATCAATTCAATACTGTTTCTCTTGTCAAAACTTTTTTCAAAACTATGTCAAACACTCTCACTCTACTCTTAAGTCCCTAGGTTCTGCCCCTCCAGTGTATGTACTGCCTTGGGATCTTTTTGAGATCCCTCTGAACTCTAGCACACTGGGGCTGGCCCTTCCACACTGCAATTACTCAGTTCTTGTTATGAAAGTTTGGGTGTGAGCACTGCCCGAGATCGTTGAGGTCCTTAGGGAACTCTGACGCACCCAGACATGAAAATGGCTATGAAACTTTTGGCATTTGAGGTTATGGAAGGCTTGGTATTCTCAGGATACATTTGGGCCTGCTTCAGGCTCCCTATAGTTTAAATTCTCCTCTTTTTATTTATGTAATTCATTCAGCTATTGGCCTATTATAATTATTTGTAAACAGATATTGGGGATGGCTAGTGAAAATAGGGAGGGTAGCTGTAAGATACCGTTGATATAATTGGGTAGAAAGCATGATTTAGGCTTTACATTCTATGTATTTGCATTAGACTCCATGTCCTAAGACCAGTGTGTTCATTCAAATAATGTTAAACATTGCACTAGATATCCTGCTCCTAAGACTGCACATTTACTGTTTCAACATATCATATGTCACTAGCATATGTTTTAACGTTGTATCAGTCTATCACTTAGAGATCCTACTCCTAGGACAATAAAAAATCTTGACATAAAACTGTCACTCTTGTATGCATTTAGAAATTATGCCTTAAGAATTCTGCCATTCTTGTGTGCATTTTGATACCATGCTCTAGGATTCTGATTGCATTTGTTTGAATACGCCTAGTTTAACTAACTGATCCATGAAAAGGTATAAAACAATCTCACATATAATTGTCATGTTTCTAAATAGAACTGGTACAAATTCCCTTTTTAAGTCTTCGTCACCTAGAGCAACATGTTGTAGGTTAAAACAACTTCTAAACTGTTAAACATCTCCTGTAATCGTGATCGCATACAGTCCCATGCCTAGGCAAGACTTAGGTAACTAATTTCTATAAAATTGGAAACTGCTTTGATTGTGTTTATTGCTTAAAGGCTAACAGGTTTAAAATCAGTAGGTAAACTGATTAGGGCCCTATCGTTAAAGTTCATATGAA
Source organism: Nicotiana paniculata (assembly GCA_005239505.1). Classification (NCBI taxonomy): domain Eukaryota; kingdom Viridiplantae; phylum Streptophyta; class Magnoliopsida; order Solanales; family Solanaceae; genus Nicotiana; species Nicotiana paniculata. The sequence goes on along the minus strand of ML358275.1, from coordinate 21,928 downwards.
ACAGTGTTGCATATTCCTATGCATTGATGTCACTCATATATCCTGTCTTAGGATCCTTTTCTAATTAAAACTGCCTTTGTCTGTGTTTGAGATGTGCTGTTTATTTACATTACGTGTGGAGGTGCATCTGAGCTTTTTAACTGCTTCTGTCACCTATCTGCTAGTCCTACTTGTTCTTGCATGTCGCCTAGAATTTTCCCTTTTTAGCACTTTAGGGGGTTGTCTAGAACTTCCAGACTTAGAGGTCCTAAACTCCTCCAGGACTACAAGGAAGGGACGGGTAATAGCACGCTTAGAGCTCGTTAAATAAAACTCGCTTATTAAACCGCTAAGGGGATATAATGGGTAGAAAAAGGATATGATGACCTGTGCGCTAATGCAACGTGTAGTCCCTCATTGAGGAGTGATTACCGGTCATTGCACAGATATGATCCTATAGGATAAACAACTCAGGACCTCCCTTATCCTTTACATATGTGTGCTTGGACTGCTAATCTGTTAAGACCTTTATTTGTTTACATATGTGTGCTTAGACTATCTACTTGCTACTTGAATAATTCAATAAAAATAGGTTTGGCCGGGACCCACAATTGTGGACTTTGAGGGGTGCCTAACACCTTCCCCTTGAAGTAATTTCAAGCCCTTACCCAATCTCTGGTTGTACAATTAGTATTATAAATGACCCGTAGTAGGTTCCCTAACGCACCTTAATTCGTTAGGTGGCAACTCAAAAAACTCATTATACCCCTTTCCCCGAAGGAAATGAGTTGTCTCAATAATGTCAAAAACCCTAACCAATCCAAATGGAGAGGAAAACGGGCGACAGCATGGCGACTCTACTGGGGAGTGTAGGCTTTTACCATTACAAACCGCTTTGTGAATTGGTCTAAATGTGCTTTATTTTGTTAATGCTTGCACCCTTTCCCTTTCCCCTTTATGTGCAATTAATTGTTTACTTTCCCAAGCATTTATTTTCCCAAAATGAAACTAACATGTTTCTTGTTTCCTTTGTAACCGCTTTTCAATTATAACTGTTGTATTTATCGCTTTCACTGCGTGCAAATACGTGACAACATGTTGTTTATTGCTTATTTATTGCTGCATAATCATGCTCAACATCATATTCCACTCGTGCCTAAAATAATCCTATAGCAACGCTTGATGAGTGGTTGCACTCTTTCTATTTATATTACCCCCTAAATTTGGAAAGGCTTATTTACGGTAAAACCAGTCGATCAGTGGTGCAGTCGATGGTTCCGTGCCTTTCCCCTTCGAGTTGTCCGCTCGAGGGTAGCAGTCTAAAACCCCATAGAAACCTTACTCTTGTTATATTGTGCATGCATCATGGTCAAACCTAGCTGGGTTAATGTGTCATCCGCACAATAACCCTTTAAGACAGCCTTATCCAAAAGTCCACCGGGGTTTTTATAATCCCAATAGACACAATCACGTTCTATGCATTAATTTGGAGAACTAAATGCATGTATGCTAATCTTAAATGTATAAATAGTCGAATCTGGTGGGGGAAAGGGCCTAACCATTTTTTGTCTTGCAGAAAATGAGGCACGAAGTCCCCAGATACGGTATGGTCAGCAATATTCCACCAATACTCCTAGACTGGTGGGAATATCCTTCTTTCAAGTGACAAGAAGCATGTGAAGAAGGTCCTTCTGGGACCAAGTAGATTAGATTTATTCTCTTTTCCAAATGTAATAAGGCCAAGTGCCAATAAAGACTTATCTTTATTATCTTAGTGCCATTTTTGGATTCGTCTATTTTTATATTAATGAAGTGAGGCATTTATTGGCATTTAAGTTCTCCAAATCAACTTGTCGCTAGGCCTACCTCGGGCACAACGTGGCTCCCAAATTAAGGCGCACATTTATATTCCTGCAATATGTGTTTAAATGCTGCAAATACTTTCGTCATAACCCTCACTGACTTGTTACCTTTTGTTTTTATTTTATTTCTTTTGATTATTCCCCCTCCCCAAAGGTTGGTGGCATTCCGACATTATCAACATATCATACAAGATCCAGGGGCTCTCCACCTTTTCCTCCTCCTAGTCCACCTAAAGGCAAAGGCAAGGGCAAGATGGAAGACTTGAATAACATCATAAAGGAAAACACAACACCAGTTGAACATCCAGAGGCTTCGGACAGTCGGGATACTCAGGTCCAGAATGATGCTGTGTCGCAACTTGAACAAAGGCTACTGAAACTTCAAGGGGAACTTGAACATGTTCGGAACCTAGCGAACTTGTCCTTCTCACTTAATGTTCCGGATGTCAGCCACCCGAACACTCAAAAACTCGCACCACCTCAGAATACCCCCAACAGACAGAACCCTCCTGCAACTCACCACTATACAACTCCACCACAAAACCAAAGCCTCCCACCATAATAACAAAGAAACACCTGCCATACCCCCCCGAAACACCCCACCAATCGCTTCTGAACCACAAAATTCCACCAATGATTACCTCTATGCTCAAGCACCAGGCCACCAGAACAAACCCATATACGTGGAGACTCTACCTTACTCCACCCAACCCATTTCTTACACACCGGAATCCAGTGAGAAGGACCTGCTTATCATGAACTTGGCCGAAGAACTCAAAAAATTGACTAGCCAGGTTCAAGGCATGGAAGGAGGTAAGGGGATCGAAGGATTGAACTATGAAGATCTCTATATACAGCCTAATGTAGAATTACCGGAAGGTTACAAACCTCCCAAGTTCGAGATGTTTGACAGTACTGGTGATCCGAGGGTCCATTTGAGGACCTATTGTGACAAATTGGTCAGAGTTGGAAGAGGCGAAAAGATTCGGATGAAATTGTTCATGAGGATCCTCACAGGGGATGCCTTGTCTTGGTACATCAGCCAGGACCCCAAGAAGTGGCATAATTGGGTGAGTATGGCCTCGGATTTCATGGACCGATTCGGGTTCAACACGGAAAATGGACCGGACATATTTTACATCTAGAATCTCAAGAAGAAACCCAGTGAAACCTTTTGCGAGTATGCCACCCATTGGAGGTCAGAAGCGGCCAAGGTTAGGCCGACATTAGATGAAGAACAGATGAATAAATTCTTCGTCAGGGCACAAGACCCACAATATTATGAAAGACTGATGGTAACTGAAAATCACAAGTTCTCTGACATCATCAAGGTGGGTGAAAGGATTGAAGAGGGAATCAAGAGTGGGATGGTCACAAATTTTGAAGCACTACAAGCTACCAACAAAGCACTGCAGTCCGATGGTATATTCAAGAAGAAAGACGTAGGAGCAGTAATGGTTGCACAGGGACCCCAATCCCCTCTAACATATCGAACCTCTCCACTTGCATACCAAGCACCTCCACCTACATATCAACCGTCACCTCCACCTACATATCAAACCACATCTCCAACATATTCCCAACCAGCCACTGCCTATCACACATACAACTCCCAACCGTCTCACTTTCAGTCACCTCCAGCTCGCCAAAATTTCCCAAGACCTCGACCTAACTTTGACCGCAGGCCACCCAAGAAATATACTTCCATTGCCGAGCCCATTGATCAGCTGTATGAACGGTTGAAAGCTGCTGGTTACGTTACCCCTATCCCTATAGTGACCACAGAGAATCCATCCCAATGGGTCAATCCGAACAAAATCTGTGCATACCATTCTGGCATAAAAGGACATACCATCGATGAATGCCGCTCGTTGAAGGATAAGATCCAGGCTCTGATCGACAATAAAATCATCCAGGCAAAGGAAGCTGCTCCTAATGTCCACAATAACCCCCTCCCAGATGACAGGGGTAGAGGTGTCAATGTGATAGAAATAGATGAAGAATGGGACCCAGAAGGGTCAATCGGGTTAATCAAAGAAGGTGATGACCCCAAGAAGCCAACAGTTACACTCAATCCCATCATAGTGCAGACACAGCCGTCAGGAGAGGCTGAGGTGACTAAATCAGTCCCGTTCGAGTTTGAGATATCATCGCCTACAGATACACCCGCACCATTCGAGGTTGAAATAGCACCACCTACAGTGACTCCTGTTCTATTCAAAGTAAAGGTAGCCACACCAATTACAGTGAAAGTATCAACTACGTCGCCTTTCAACACTAATGCCGTGCCCTGGGATTACTAGCTGAAGCTAGAAGGAAGGAAAAGGTCAAGGTAGAAGAAGCTGGTGCTGCACATGGGATGACCAGGACTGGAAGGGTCGACACGTCCGAACACTTGGGAGAATCTAGCAAACAAACTTCTAATAGACCTCCCGTCATTGAGACAGGACCAGATGACCTCTGGAGGAAGGTACAAGCCAGTGAATTCTCGGTAATAGATCATCTGAATAAGACTCCGACCCCAGATATCCATATTATCATTGATGCAGAATTCAGAAGCACATAAGAGTGCTCTGATGAAAGTGTTGAATGAAGCTTATGTACCTAACAACATCACAAGCGGAGAGATGGATAACATGGTGGGGGAAGGTATTAGAAAGTCACAAGATTACCTTCCACGAGGATGAATTACCACCGGAAGGTTTGAGTCACAACAGGGCGCTGGACATTACTGTGCAATGTGAAGATTACTTCATCACCAGGGTTCTGATTGATGGAGGGTCCAGCCTTAACATTTGCCCATTGACAACACTGAAGAGGTTGGGCAAGGGACTGTACGAAATACGAGAAGGATCCATGAATGTAAAAGCTTTCGATGGGTCTCAAAGGTCACCATTTGAGAAATCAGTCTCTGATTGCAGACGGGGCCAACATGGTTTGAGGTTGAATTTCAGGTGTTAGATATATCCGTGTCCTATAATCTGTTACTAGGATGACATGGATACATGTCGCTGGGACTGTCGCCTCAACTTTGCATCAAGCGGTAAAATTGAGTGGAATCATCAGGAAGTCATTATCCATGAGGATGGGAGCAACCCCATCTACAGTCGCCAGACTATCCCGGTAATTGAAGGTAGAAGAAGGCTTGGTGGAGAAACTTACCACCACATCGAACGGGTCAACACAATAGACAAGGATAATGGTGGAGTAGTAAGATTGAAAGCATAATGAATTGGAGCGGATATGAACCCGGCAAGGGTCTCGGTAAGAATCTTCAAGGCATTTCCAAGCTAATACGGCTAAAGCGCCACGACACTACCTTTGGCCTGGGATACCAGTACACTTGGAAAGAATATGATGACTGGACGCCACCATGGCGTGGTCCCTACTATCCATTGGAGCAACCCATACCACATCTGGAATAGACTTTCCAGCAAGACGGCGTCATAGGGGGACCAGAGGAGGAAGAAGCATTAGCAGCCTTAAGGAACTTATTCTTGGAAGATGAGGATATGGATTGTTGTGTCATCGTTGAGAAGGAGGAGGAGGAAGTCCCTACCACCCAAGCTACAAGCAAAGGATCGCTCCTCAGAAACTGGACTGTCAGACCATCCAGGGCCCGACGTGTCCCGGGCATTACTATTCCCTGTCTTGATGAACCAATGACTGTGACATGCAATGAGACAATGCAACAAAAGGATAGTGATTCAGAAGAAGAGGATATTATACCCGAGGAAATCATCAGAGAATAGAGAAATTTGAAAACAAGCCTAAGTCCAATCTGGATGAGACCGAGGTAATCAAATTGGGAGATTCAGAAACTGTCAAAGAAACCCGCATCAGCATTCACCTGTCACTGCTAGAGAAAGAAGAGTATACAAAATTCCTGAAGGAGTATGAAAACGTATTTGCATGGTCGTATGATGATATGACCGGACTAAGTACATCTATCGTGGCTCACAAGTTTCCCACCAATCCAATGTGCCAACCAGTGAAAATGAAGCTCCGGAAGTTCAAGCCTGACATGAGTTTGAAAATCAAGGAGGAAGTCACCAAACAAATCAACGCCAAGGTCCTCAGGGTGGTTGAATACCCAACATGGTTATCCAACATCATGCCAGTTCCAAAGAAGGATGGAAAGGTCAGAGTTTGCATTGATTACCGGGATCTCAACCGAGCCAATCCAAAAGATGATTTCCCTCTTCCAAACATACACATCCTAATCGACAATTGTGCCAAATGTGAGCTCCAGTCGTGTGTGGATTACTTCGCCGATTACCATCAGATTTGGATGGACGAGGAGGACACTGAGAAAACGGATTTATCACGCCGTAGAGAGTATAATGTTATAAGATGATGTTATTCGGCCTAAAGAATGTTGGGGCCACTTACATGAGGGCTATGACTACTATCTTCCATGACATGATACATAAGGAGATCGAGGTATATGTGGACGACATCATCATCAAGTCCAAGAAATCCACATATAATATATTATATTTGAGGAAGTTCTGCAACAGATTGCGGAAATACAACTTGAAATTAAACCCTGCAAAATGTGCATTCGGGGTTCCTGCCGAAAAATTACTTGGGTTCATCGTCAGCCGCCGAGGAATAGAATTGGATCCATCAAAAGTCAAAGCCATCCAGGAGATGCCACCACCAAAAAACAAGAAGGATGTAATGAGTTTTCTGGGACGGCTAAATTACATCAGCCGTTTCATAGCCCAGTCCACAGTCATATGTGAACCAATCTTCAAGATGTTAAAGAAAGACGCTGCAACCAAATGGATTGAGGATTGTCAAAAGTCCTTCAATACAATCAAGGAGTACCTATCGACGCCACCAATTTTGGTTCCGCCAGAGCCAGGTAGACCTTTATTACTCTACCTCGCAGTACTAGATGGAGCTTTCGACTGCGTTCTAGGGCAGCATGACAAGACAGGGAGAAAGGAACAAGGTATCTATTATCTGAGTAAGAAGTTCACTCTATACAAGGCACAATATTCTCTATTGGAATGTACCTGTTGCGTTCTAACCTGGGTCGCTCAGAAGCTGAGGCACTACTTTTGTGCCTACACAACATACCTCATATCAAGGATGGATCCCTTGAAGTATATCTTTCAGAAACCCATGCCCACCGAAAAACTGACCAAGTGGAAAATCCTGCTAAGTGAGTTCGACATCGTCTATGTGACTCAAAAAGCGGTCAAGGGACAGGCACTGGCAGATCATCTTGCTGAAAATCCTGTGGGAGGAGAATACGAACCTCAAAACATATTTTCCCGATGAAGAAGTATTGTTCATAGGAGAAGACATCGATGAATCCTATGATGGCTGGAGGATGTTTTTTGACGGAGTAGCAAATTTTAAAGGAGTCGGTATTGGAGCCGTCTTAATATTGGAAACCGGCCAACATTACCCGGTATCTGCTAAACTCAAATTTCCCTGCACCAACAACATGCCAGAGTACGAAGCCTGCATTCTAGGGCTCAACATGGCCATTGACATGAATATTCAGGAGTTGCTGGTAATTGGTGACTCAGATTTTCTTATACACCAGGTACAAGGAGAATGGGCCACCAAGAATTCCAAGATACTGTCGTATCTGCACCATGTGCAGGAATTGAGAAAGAGGTTCGCCAAGACATAATTTTGGCACGTCCCCAAAATTCAGAACGAGTTTATCGATGCACTGGACACTCTATCATCCATGATAAAACATTCAGATAAGAACTTCATCGATCCTATTCCAGTAAATATCCATAGCCAGCCGACATATTGTGCCCATGTTTAAGAAGAAGCAGACGGAAAACCTTGGTTCCACGACATCAAGGAATACTTGGCAAAAGGAGAATACCCGGAGCATGCAAATCATACCCAGAAACGTACGTTTCGGAGGTTATCTAACAAATTCTTTCACAGCGGAGGAACCCTGTACAGGAGAACTCTTGATTTGGGATTGCTAAGGCGTGTCGACACAAAGGAAGCTTCTAACTACTTGAAGAAATACATGTTGGTACTTGCGACCCGCATATGAATGGTTTTGTCTTGGCTAAAAAGATACTTAGAGCTGGTTATTTCTGGATGACCATGGAGACTGACTGCATCCAGTATGTTCGGAAATGCTACCAATGACAGGTACATGCAGACATAATAAAAGTGCCGCCAAACGAGCTCAATGCAACTAGCTCACCTTGGCTATTTTCCGCTTGGGGGATGGACGTCATCGGTCCGATCGAGCGCACTGCCTCAAACGGGCACAGGTTCATCTTGGTAGCTATTGATTATTTCACAAAATGGGTCGAAGTAGCTTCTTACAAAGCAGTGACTAAGAAGGTCGTGGCAGACTTTGTCCGCGACCGGATTATTTGTCAGTTCTGAGTTCCCGAATCAATCATCACCGACAATGATTCCAATATCAACAGTGACCTGATGAAGGCCATGCGCGAGACCTTTAAAGTCAAGCACAAGAATTCCACATCCTATAGACCTCAGATGCATGGGCCAACAAGAATATCAATAAGATATTGAGAAAGATGGTAGAAAATCACAAACAGTGGCATGAAAAGCTATCATTTTCCTTATTGGGATACCGCACCATAGTCCATACATAAACTGGGGAAACTCCTTACTTACCGGTTTATGGCACGGAAGCTGTTATTCCTGCCGAGATGGAGATTCCTTCCTTGAGAATTATACAAGAAGCTGAGCTCAGCGACGTAGAGTGGATAAGGAGCCGTTATGAGCAACTAGCCCTCATAGACGGAAAAATAATGAACGCAATATGTCATGGGGAACTCTACCATAATAGAATGTCCAGAGCCTTCAACAAAAGAGTCAAGCCTAGACAGTTCACACCAGGGAAGCTGGTGTTGAAGAAGATCTTTCCGCATCAAGATAAAGCCAAAGGGAAATTCTCTCCCAACTGGCATGGTCCTTACATGGCCCACAGAGTACTGACAGGAGGAGCTATCATACTTGCAGAAATGGACGGAGAAGTCTGGCCAAAACCAATCAACTCAGATGTAGTTAAACGATACTATGTGTAGCTCATTATGCTTTTATCTAATGCTGTAAATTGAACTACGCTCGATCTGATTCCCATTTAGGAGGGGATACGTAGGCAGCCCTATGGGTTCGGTCACAATTCAATAAAATCTTATTTCCCCCCACAATTGGAAACTGCGGTAGAATTTTGAGGAGGACTCTCAAAATTCTGAGGCAAGTTCAACCGATCGCATCACGTACAACAGTCATAGATGTCAATCCATCTAATTGGGGCAGAATTTTGAGGAGGACCCTCAAAATTCCATAGCAAAAGAGGTTGCAATGTCTCGGATCTTGTCACAATCGTCGGTTCATCTAAAATTCTTAAAATATAATTTTTCACTATGTCTTTACAAAACTATGCATGTTTGCTTGTAAGGTAATTATGTTTAGCCAAACGCTACCTCGACGATTTAAACCGGATCTTCAGGCCTGGCAAAGCAAGTCAAGCAAAGCCAGCGGGGATACGAACCAATCTCCCCTTTTACAGAACTCACAATTTTTCTTTGGATGCAAGGACAAAGGGTAGACATTCCACAAAGTCACAATCCTCACAACAATCGCGTTATTGAAATTTGCTACTAGCTAAGAAATTCTGCTACTATCTGCTATATATTCTACTTTCTGCATAAGGCTAATCGTTTCCTTCACCTTGCATAAGGCTAATCTCTACCTTCATCTGCATAAGGCTAATCTCTGCCTTCAGTTATCTCAAAACCTGGCCTCTCACCATAACCAATCCTCCGCCTATCTCGAAACATTGTGTCTGTTCTTGTGATGACTTCATCGATATATTTCTTCGATAAATCCAGAACTACACATGACCTGATTCCAGTAAAACCAGGAATATGTAGGCAGCTCAGAAGCCACAGTGCGGCCTAAATCTCTCCAACTGTTTCGCTCGGTCAACATTGGCCATCATAACTTTACCCGACAACTCTTTAATACTTTCCGGGTAAAGAGGGGCAGCTGTTGATACCCAATTTTTACCAAAATAATTTTAAAAATGCATATATGTCTTCAAAATCATGCATTATCATCAATTGGTATTTTTCCATAATTTTTTCATATTTCTATTAATTTGCCTAGTATTTTACTTTTAATAAATAATTATAAAATTGCATCACAAATGATTCCAAAATATTTCTTGATTTAATATTACTATTTATGGTCTTATTAAGTCCAATTATTCTATAAATAGCCAAATTGGCACCTTTTTGGCTATAATTGCAATAAGTTTGCAATTATAGCCCATGCATATAATTATGTACTATTTTTACCAGAAATTAGTCTTTTATACTTTAAATACTAAATAATCATTTAAAAAAATTATTTATATGCATGAAATTCATTTTTATATTTCGTAACTATTTTATGAATTATTTTAATTAATTTATCTTGGATATTTAACAAATAGCCATTTATTATTTCAATTACAGCCTTAGATAACCAGCCCAAATACCTAACTAAACTAGCCCAATACAACCCAGGCCCAAACCCCTACCTAACCCGACCAAATTCTTGTTAAATCTTGGTCGTTGATCATTTTTATCAACGACCCAGATTAATTATTTCCTTAATTAATCTATATGACCCCTCCCAGACCCCCTCACTTCTCTCTTTCACTCCGCCATCACCCCTCCCCCTTATCTCTCAAATCCTCTCTAACCTAACCTTAAACCTCACCTTGCCTTCACTCTTCTGCCGTCGACTATGGTGGATTACCACCACTCTCCAGCCTTAACGGTTCTCCTACGCCGGGTTTTCTGCTGTCTTTGAGGTCCTCAAGGGACCAGGGAACAATCCACTCACACCTTGGCATGTCTTCACCAGTCTCAGGCCACCATGGCTCGATTTGAGTAAGATTGTCCTGTTTTCTTGTTAAACCTACGGTTTCTAAGCCAGTATTCTCATCTCTGGGTTATTTTCTCAAAACCCCAATCTCATCTCCTAAACCTTTTAGATTTGTAACAGATCTGAGAAGGTTCGAACTGTTTTTACTTGTTTTTATGAGAAACCTTCCACTTTTCAAAGTGTCGCTTCATTTTTTTCCTAACTAGGGTTTCTGAAAACCTTTTCTTCAAAATGTTTTTTTTGATATTTTAAGTGTTTATTCTATGATTCTTGTGTGTTTGATTGATTTTGTTAAGTTTCTCCTTAACCCTAACCAGTTATGTTGAAACCCCTAATTGTTTAGCACTATGTTTGGATTCTGAGTTCGTCCTTGCTGTTTGCTCATTCGATTCTGCTATGTGTTTAATTCTCATGAATAATGCTTTGTTTAAATAGAGTATGTTGTAATTTTTACCCTAGTATGTCCTAGTAGGGTTTCAGATCTAATTCCTTTTGGTTGTACTTGATTTACTTGCTTATTCATGGAAAATATATATTATTTCCCTTAAAATCAGTATTATTTTGATTCTTTGAATCCCTGATTCACTGTGATGTTACTCATATGCTAATTTCTGGTTATTTTCCCTATTTTCACAACTGTTAAATTATTTCTTGCCTTATTTATGATCAATTGTGTTATTTACTAACTCTTACTAATTATTTCCTTAATTGAACCTTTATGTATTTACCCCTAATTTCCTGCTCTGTGCCTAAATACTACTTGACTTTTCTTTCCTTAAATGTTTCCTGTTCTTTACCGTTGGTAAATTACTCCCTTAATTAAGGGAAGACCTTACTGATTTTATGCTTAATTGATTATGTGATTCTCCCCAATTACCAAACAATTGATTCTTACCTTATTTTACTCTACTCTCAACTATTATATATACTCCTTTCTATTCTCACTACACACACGAACACTAGTTCAACAATTCTCTCTTACACTTAAAAGCTTTCTGCTCTTTCTTGTTACTTGCTATTCTTATTAAACTAGACGGCTGTAAGCCAAGGCTAGTTATTGCACTACACTTGCTCTATATTCTGTGTCTTCTCTCCTTAACTGGTATGTTCTGATTCAGTTTCAAGTTCAAAACTCTATGTGTTCTGTTACTGCTTTAGTTAACTGATTTCCAGTCCTGTTCATATTTATTATTTGGTTGTTCAATATGTAACTAGCATGCCTAAATCACTGTTTCATCTAGCATGTATGCATTCTGTCTTGTCCAACTTGATTAACATGTTTAAGGACTTGCCTATTGCTTTCTCTAGCCTGCTTCAATTTGACTTTGCTCGTGTATGTCAGCATGTTTGTTTGTTTTCCTATCTGCTTATTTAGATTCTAGTGTTAACCTGCTTGCTAAGTAATCTAATGCCTCTAAGTAGTTCTGGTTCTATACTTATTTTCCAAAATACTATATTCCCCACCTGTATATTCTATGGTCTATGCCCTATGTCTGTATCATTGGTTATATGACTAATCCCATAAACTCTTAAAATCTTCTGTGCTATGATGTTATGTGTTTCACTATGTGTCCCCATCCCAACATCCCTGTGTGAATTCTGTTGTTAAGTAATGTTTAACCTGTTTGCTCTGTAGTTGATCTATTGCTTGCTGATTTTTTAAAAGATTACACTGTTTTTGTTCAAACTATTTTATTACTAATCAGTCTATTTTCAAAACTCCACTTCTTGAATCAATTCACTACTGTTTCTCTTGTCAAAACTTTTTTTTTCAAAACTATGTCAAGCACTCTCACTCTACTCTTAAGTCCCTAGGTTCTGCCCCTCCAGTGTGTGTACTGCCATGGGATCCTTTTGAGATCCCTCTGAACTCTAGCACACCGGGGAGGGCCTTTCCACACTGCACTTACTCAGTTCTTGTTATGATAGTTTGGGTGTGAGCACTGCCTGGGATCGTTGAGGTCCTTAGGGAACTCTGACGATCTCATACATGAAAATGGCTATGAAACTTTTGGCATTTGAGGTTATGGAAGGCTTGGTATTCTCAGGATACATTTGGGCCTGCTACAGGCTCCCTATATTTTAACTTCTCCTCTTTTTATTTATGTAATTCATTCAGCTATTGCCCTGTTATAATTAATTGTAAACAGATATTGGGGATGGCTAGTGAAAATAGGGAGGGTAGCTATAAGATACTGTTGATATTATTGGGCAGAAAGCATGATTTAGGCTTTACATTCTATGTATTTGCATTAGACTCCATGTCCTAGGACCAATGTGTTCATCCAAATCATGTTAAACATTCTACTAGATATCGTGCTCCTAAGACTGCACATTTACTGTTTCAACATAATCATATGTCACTAGCATATGTTTTAACGTTGTATCAGTCTATCCCTTAGAGATCCTTCTCCTAGGACAATACAAAAATATTGACATAAAACTGTCACTCTTGTATGCATTTAGAAATTATGCCTTAAGAATTCTGTCATTCTTGTGTGCTTTGGATACCAAGCTCTAGGATTCTGTTTGCATTTGTTTGAATACGCCTAGTTTAACTAACTGATCCATGAAAAGGTATAAAACAATCTCACATATAATTGTCATGTTTCTAAATAGAACTGGTACAAATTCCCCTTTTAAGTCTTCGTCACCTAGAGCAGCATGTTGTAGGTTAAAATAATTTTTAAACTGTTAAACATCTCCTGTAATGGTGATCGCATACAGTCAGAAATCAGTAAATAATAAGGAAATATCTCAAACCCTAGTTGAGACTGATTCCTTGAATCAGGCAAAAAATACAAGGACCGTTCAATATAGCATGTATAGAGACGAAAGATCATCCAAATCTTCACAAAATCAGGGTGAATCTACCCGTTATTGAGGTAGTTCTTGCCAAAAATAGGGAAATAACCAAGTGATGTCAACAACATGCGTATAAGGGCAGAATATTACAAAATAAGTAAGCAAATCATGGATTGATTCCATGTTTGAGCCGAAATCGGAGAGGATTAGGGAGTGATGGCGCTAGGGTTTGAAAGAGAGAGAGGGGAGTATGAGAGTTTAAGGGCAGCATGTGAAGAGGTAAATGAGTTAGGGTTGGGGTTTGGTATAGTTAAGAAGGGGGAATTAGATATGGAACGTTGATCTTTAGAGATCAACAACCACAATTAGAAGGGTCCTGGGTCGGGTGTTTTAAATGGGTATGGGGATTGGGCTAATAGGTCTTGGGCTATTAAGGGTGTTGGGTTAAATCCGGAAATGGGGATTTTAGGGGCTAGATTTTAAATACTCATTTTAACAAATAAATAATTTATAAAAATAATTAATAAATAAAAAAATATCACTTGTGCATAAAAAATGATTTAAAATAATTAATTAACATTATAAAAATATAAAAAGTCATTTTTTGTATAAATAATATAATTATGCATACATATGGGCTATTATTGCAAAATATGCAATTTTAGCCTAAAAATGCATATGTAACTATAATAAATGTACCAAAATATTTAAAGCTTAATATGGATATAAATGAAATTAGATGATAAAATCATCATAAAAATTATTTGTGATGCAATTAATGATTATTTATATAATAAAACATGGGAATAAATTTATTTAAAAATCTTTTAAAATTATGGAAAATTATGGAAAAATGCTGGTTGGTGCTCATGCACTATTTTGAAAGTACATATGTATTACAAAATATATATGGAAAAAATTGGGTATCAACCGCTGCCCCTCTTTACCCGGGAAGGATGAAGGAGTTGTCGGGTAAAGACATGATGACCAATTTTGACCGAATAGGGCGATTTGAAAGATATAGGTCGTACTCCGATTTTCGAGATGCCTACATATCCCTGGTTTTACAGGAATCAGGTTGTGTGTAGTTCTGGATCCAATGGTGGAGTAAGCCAATGGAGTTGTCGCAAGAACGAACATGGTGTTCCGAATAGGATCAATTGGGATTTGAAAAATGGCTACGGATAAATGAGACTGGGTACGGATGATGATCGGTTACGCTTGAAAAAATTTGAGGGATATGAGTGTTGAATGGAAATCGGAGCGAAGATTGCTCCTGTTATGAGAACGGTTGCTCCTGACCTGCAAACTCAAAATACAATATATGCGTATAGAATTTGTAAATTTAAACATGNGGGGGGGGGGGGGGGGGGGGGATGACGTCCTTAGACCATTATGTCCAAGGCCATGATTGTACGGTAAGGGATTCGCAGGCCATGAAGATGGTGCTTCCGAACCATGAAGCCTTTGAATAATGATGTACAAATTTGAGGGGTCCTCAGACAATGGCATGATGCCGGCTAAGAGGATGGTGCCTTCAGACTATGACGTCTTCGGACAACGTTGGCTATATTTCAGCCCATGAGGCGTAGAGACATGATGCTAGAGGTAATAACAAGACAAAGCTTAGTCTTGTGTGGAGTTTGGGGTAGAGTTTAGCCCCGAGAGAAAAAGGTAATGCAAAGTGTCGAATAGAGCAACACTTATGCGGAGGGAGACAGTGCTTAGTCTCATGCAAAAAGAAGGAAACTCTTAACCTTATGCAAATGAGAGGCAGGGCTTAGCCTCATACAGGAATTGAGACAGATCTTAGTTTCATGCAAAGAGAAGGCAGCGCTTAGCCTTATGCAATTGAGGAGGCAGGGATTAGCCTCATGCATAAATTGAGATAGATCTTAGTCTCATGCAAAGAGAAGGCAATGCTTAGCCTTATGCAATTGAGGAGGCAGCGCTTAGCCTCATGCAGGAATTGAGACAAAGATTAGTCTCTTGCAAAGAGAAGGCAATGCTTAGCCTTATGCAAATGGGAGGCAGGGCTTAACCTCATGCAGGAATTGAGACAGAGCTTAGTCTCATGAAAAGAGAAGGCAATGCTTAGCCTTATGCAATTGAGGAGGCAGGGCTTAGCCTCATGCAGGAATAGAGATAGAGCTTAGTCTCATACAAAGAGAAGGCAATGCTTAACCTTATGCAATTGAGGAGGCATGTGATCACACTCAACTATGTCTTACAAAAAGACTAAACGGGCGCTGCAAATATAATCCGGGGTATTACGCCCAGAGTCGATCCCACAGGGAATTTACGTATCAATCAAGCCGTCAGAATGCGAAACTTTTACTTAATCAATTTCTCAAGACTTTTGAATGTCAATTGGTGATGTTTTACTATTTCTACTGACAAAATTAATAAACTAACGATTAACTAACAATATGATGTAAACAATTATAATAAAGGTCTAAGGTTATGGTTTCCCCCGTCGGTGAACTTTCTTCTCGGATACTTCTTATAGTTGATTAGTTGTCTCTATCAATCATGAACCATAAATCTCTCTCAATTAATTATGATAATTTACTAGACGCACTCTCTCAAGTTATGCTAGCTAGATTGCATTATAGTTCACTTTAGATTGCACCCGAATTATCGTTATTTCTAATCCAACTTCTAAACCCTCAGTTACGACTTTCGTATATACTACGGGAGTGATGTTGTTCAAACAAATATCTAAATATGCACTCTCTCTCAAGTAGATACATAATAAATAGGAAAAGCTAATTGAGGGCCCTTCAATCAACTACAACAAGAACGTAGTTGAACAAATAGAGTTTAATCAACTAATCAAAGCTATATTAATATCACAATAAGTTCATCCCCCAACGGGTTCCACCAAAACCCTAGATTAAAGAAATTAGATAATCACGCTCATAATAATCAACTCCAAAATAACTTGCATAATTAAACTACAAAGTAATGAATAAAGGATGTAAAAATAAATGTTTTGCTTTGCTGTGTAGTATTCCACAGGCTTCTCTTGTCTATAATGGCACCATCCTCTCAAATTTGTGTTTTTGGGTCTATTTATATGTTTTGGGACAAACCCTAAATGTGTAGGATACTTCTAGTCAAATCGGGAAACACCTAAATCCTTTAAAACTCGGACTGGGCTGGATCGGGGACCAGGCGTTAAGGACCAAATGCCTGGCCAGGCCTGCGGTTAGAGCCCAAACGCCCCCCAAACGCCTGGCATGGCCAGGCTTTACAGCCCAAAAGCCTGGCAATAGCCAGGTTCACTACTTTTTGACTCTTGAGCGTATTTTTTACGTTTATGCATCCATTTAGCTCGGCTTCCATCTCCAATTCACCTACACATGAAATAGACTCCATTATGCACACACGAAGTGTATTTTTATCATTAACGCACATTAAATGTACGGCACATAATACGTTAAACCATGAATTCTAGCCACACATCAACACCCCACACTTAAACATTTGCTTTTCCTCGAGCAATTAAACTACACCCATGAACACAACTTATTAAGCAAATCCCTTAACGTGTTATACCAAGAATTGTTAAAATAGTTTAAGCATAAAGGTGTGACATCCTCGCCTCAATAATCGACTCACACATACCATGCTTTATTTACAATTCACTAACTACTCTAACATAGAGGTCAACTACATTACCTTTTCTTCATGAATCATGTGCCCTTACCAAATCAAAGAGTTATTTCCTTNTAAGCACTTTAATACATATACTTTAGCATTCAAACCTCAAACTTATATCAAACCAAACTCCACCTTCACATCAATGTATATTACCCCATACTTCTTTAAGCACACATATATCACTAGCCACCATCATCAATACTTGTTTTTCATACAATATACTATTATCATATTTTTTTTCTTCTTTTATTTTTTTTTCCTTTTTTTTCAAGTGGCTTCGACTGACAACTTTTTTTTTCATGCACCTTTCTCCTTATTTCAATTGTTCCACTCAAAATCCAACCTACCACCACACACTTTAACTTTTCCATACTTCATCACATTTCCAGTGCTTACGAGAGGTGACAAGGTTCAAATATATGATCGATAACAAAGGGGTATGACTTGTAATGTGGTTGCCAAAGAAATAGGATTATAGGCTCAACGAGGTTAACTACGATACATAAAAATTAGGCGGGTAAAATATACATAGCTGGCTCAACAAAGAAACGCCTATATCACTTCCAAGATTGAACAAAACTACTATTTTTCTTTGCAAACACACGGGGCAAGTTCTAGACATCAAATGCAATGTATAGAATACATACAAAATCTCACACAGACATGGCACATAACGCATTTAGGATTGGTTCTATCACGACACTCCAGTCAAAGCAGTTAAGAAAATTTAAGAATCCACGATTTACGGTATTTATCCTAGAGTCAAAAATTGAGCCTAAGCGTCACAACCAGAGTGCTGACTATTCTCAAGGCATCACAAAGTTCCGAGATATTGCTGCGATTAATTTCTCAACCATGTGGTTCCTACTCCTAAAAATTAAAAACTACCTACACCCGGTTCAATTAAAAACCCTTGGAAAAGAACCGCGGTCCAAAGAAAAACCAAGGGGGAATTACTACAGTACCTAAAACAAAAATCTTTTTGGTAGTTTATTTAGACTTACTTCCCTCAAGAAAAAGCTACAAACTTAAAAGAGAATACTAACAAAAAAAAAACTTACTAACAAGAAAAGCGAAAAATACTAACAAGGAATCACACTAAACACAAGAAACCACAACAAATATGTACAACACCCCACACTTAAATCATGCAATGTCCTCAGTGCAACACAT
Organism: Nicotiana paniculata; assembly: GCA_005239505.1. Classification (NCBI taxonomy): domain Eukaryota; kingdom Viridiplantae; phylum Streptophyta; class Magnoliopsida; order Solanales; family Solanaceae; genus Nicotiana; species Nicotiana paniculata. The sequence continues at coordinate 3,539 of ML358275.1, read as the reverse complement.
ATAGACAAAGCAAGAAATAAAAGTAAGGTGCAAGAAACTCCCTGCTCAAGTAGCGTCGACATCATTTCCATTAGTTTTGCTTTCCATTCTCCTTCTAAAAAATGCTTGAATCACTATATGCCTCCACTTTGAACTTATGAATTGAACCCCAAGTTTTGATTCCGCTCTATGATCATGCTCCTGGGGTGGTGGAATGAATCTGCCTGGCCCAATAAAACAATGTAGTAATCTGCGCTTTTTGGCCTTTATATGAGATGTGTACTCCCGACTTTCTGGCAAGAAGAATTCCAGAATGTAGGCATCTTGTTCTTTATTCCTTGGCTCCTCAGGTGGTTCGGATGACTCTATTTTCATATCATCATCCAAACACAATGTCAAAAAATGGTTGGAGTGTGTACCAACATCCTCAACACTAATGACACTAGATTCAATAAAATATGTATCACCAATGTCCTTGGTTAACTCTAGTATCTTTTTTACCACATCGACATCCTTTGATTTCAGTTCCAACCTGGGTGGTTCTTCAACAGATGACCTGGCCGACGGGTTCTCTCTTTTCTCTAAGTGTAATGACTCAAACTCGAGAGCCCTTGGCCACACCCCTTTTCCTTCAAGTTCTAACACCCAGTCTGCCAGTTCTTCACCGTTCACATCATCTAGATTCTTCAAACATTCAGTCAAGGGTCCCCCACAGTAAGGGACGCATCATCTTTTTTTGGGATCATGTTCACAACATCAATAAGAGAGCAGTTGGCGAACTCACTTGGTCGCCTCATAGACTTCTGCACGTTGAACGTGATTTCTTCATCATTGAGCCTCATCTTCAGTTCACCAGTCTCGCAATCGATAAGGGCTCTACCTGTGGCCAAGAATGGCCTTCCCAAGATTATGGGAATTTCCTCATCCACTTTACAATCTAGTATCACAAAATCAGCAGGGAACACAAACTTCCCCACTTGCACCAATACATCATCTAGAATGCCTGACGGTCTGTTTACCGTCTTGTCAGCTAGCANGAACACAAACTTCCCCACTTGCACCAATACATCGTCCAGAATGCCTGACGGTCTCTTTACCGTCTTGTCAGCTAGCTGCAATAACATTGAAGTTGGTCTGGCTCTACCAATCCCCAGTCTTTTATATATGGCCAGTGGCATCAGACTAATGCTGGCCCCCAAGTCACATAGAGCTTTGGCGAAAGCTAATTTGCCAATGGTACAAGGAATTGTAGAAATCCCCAGGTCAGATAACTTTTCAGCAATAGGACGCGTCACCACCGCACTACAAGTCTGAGTAAGGGTGACAGTAGACAGATCTTGGAAGTCAAATTTTCTGGACATCAAGTCCTTCATCATTTTAGCATAGCCATGCATTTCCTTCAACGCATCAATCAATGGAATATTTACCTGTATTTGCTTTAACATGTCCAAGAACTTTTTGTTCTAATCATCCTTTTGGTATTTGGCCAGCCTCTGAGGGAATGGAGCTGGTGGTCTCTTTTTCCCAGTGATTTGGGACTTTTCTTTCTCAGCCACCACCTCAACTACCGGCTCCTGGGCTATCTCCACTTCTTTTTCAGTCTCACTCTGTGCACTGGGTTCTCCTTCAGTAGGTTGCACTGTTACCTTGGTCAANNTGTATTTGCTTTAGCATGTCCAAGAACTTTTTGTACTGTTCATCCTTTTGGTATTTGGCCAGCCTCTGAGGGAATGGAGCTGGTGGTCTCTTTTTCCCAGTGATTTGGGACTTTTCTTTCTCAGCCACCACCTCAACTACCGGCTCCTGGGCTATCTCCACTTCTTTTTCAGTCTCACTCTGTGCACTGGGTTCTCCTTCAGTAGGTTGCACTGTTACCTTAGTCAAGTTTGTTGAATCATCAAGTTCAATCGGCATAGGTACCAGTGTCTCGGCCTGCCTGCTTTCACGAGCTCTCTCCAATTCCAAGTCTAAGTCCCTGCCATTACGGAGAGTCACTGCCATCAGCTG
>ML358274.1:29865-46460 GCA_005239505.1 Nicotiana paniculata | reverse complement strand
ATATATATATATATATATATATATATATATATATATATATATATATATATATCATATTTGTATGAAATGTGTATCACATGCATACCTGTGTGTGATATACATGTGTGATATATGTGTCGCAGAAGAATTTTTCGAACTTGATTTAACTACAAATTTTGATATCAAAATCAGTCAAACCACCTCCAATCTTCCTCGAATTTTGTATATTGACTCATTTGTATGTTTTCAACGAATTTCAACCGTACCAATTGAAAAAGGTCCCTTTTTGCTTACAAATTTCAACCATACNATATATATATATATATATATATATATATATATATATATATATATATATATATAAAATTTTATCACCTTGTTTGCTACCTCATCCATAATTTATTTTTTGTATTGCACCTAATGTTGCTGATCATGCTTAAAAATATGGGAAGAAATCTTTTTCTGTAATTCTTGGAGGGAAAAAAATGTTATTTTATTTGTGTTTTCAATTTTATATGCGATTTGCTAATTTTGATAAGTTTATGATTAAGCTAGAGGTTGGTAAATTAGAACTATCCAAGACATTTCATGTAAGATTCCCTATTTTATACACATACACATCATAATATACAATTGACTGAATCTCGTGGGCGTCGTGGCGCTTGAATTTGTGTTTACCCTTAAAATCGGATAACAATTAAACTTATAAGTGGTTTTAAGGACACGTGATTTCACCTACTATCAATTGATAAAAATGATGATTAATCCGAAAAATTAACAATAGAATAAGGCAAACCAGTATTGAGATGCAATTCAGCCCTCGAGTTGGACACCCTCAAACTAACAGTATTGAGATAAGTTATAAAGTATGAAATAAACTGATGAACAAGAGAATTCAGAGAGAAAGAGTATTGTATTGCTTTAATATGCGAGAATAAGATGAATTACAAATGATTAGAACCTCTGTTTATATAGTAGAGGAATTTTACTTATGGTACAACTCTAATTACAGAAGGAAATCCCATGATTGGCTAAATAACCATTCTTGATTTGATCTGCTCCGAGATTTTCGCCATGATCCTCGACCAGTCACGATTATCTTGCCTTTCTGTTATTATGCTATCATTGGTCTTGCTCGATGTCTATCCCGTTTGGTCTCGATACTAGTCTCAATCTCGACAGTTACCTCAAACCCAAACTTTGTATTTACCCTCATACCTCGGTCCGATCTATTACGGGGCCGATCTTTGGTCCATCACCCTGGTCTCGGTTAATCAGTAAAATTAGGTGGGTCCCATTTTAACTGTATAAATTTAGTCCCCTCATTGTTTTGAGTGTAATAACAAGAAACGAATTTAGTACCTTTACCTGATTTGTCATGACATCACATGTCGTCATTACCGTGACGTAAGCGACAGAAGTGATCGAAACGTCCCATCGGTACAGTTTTCCAAGCAGTTAATGCATGACAGTTGATAAATATGCCTCTTTTCCGCTCTTTCAAACTTTACTTTCAACCTCTTCTGCTCTAACTTTCAAAATTCTTTCTCACTTTTTCAAGTTCTTCATCTGCAAATCTTCACGTTTCACCGTTAACCTCTTCTTAAAACACCAAAGCTCTTCATCTTCATAATTCTTTAACCTCATAACTAAATGGAGAGAATGTTGAAGATTGTCACGGTCCGATTTACCCTCTGAAAGGTATCGTGATGGCACCTAGTCTCTATGACTAGGTAAGCCTAGAAATTTGCGGAAAATAACATAATCAATAAAAATAAAGACATAAAAGATATCTACTAAATATAACGTAGCTGCTCAGCATATTCTATGGTTCAATATAAAAAACTGGAAAAGGAAAATGTAGTCTCATACACGAACTATAAATATGCTAAGATAGGAGGGGGACTCAGAAGCTCTGCGGACGCTGTAGAAATACCTCAAAGTCTCCCAAAGATCTGCTACCCTACTGACTCTAGAAAGGTGCGCTGGTACCTGGATCTGCACATGAGAAAAACATGCGCAGAAGGGCGTGAGTACTCCATATTCGGTACCCAGTAAGTGCCAAGCCTAACCCCAGTCAAGTAGTGACGAGGTCACGTTGCGACTCTACTGAGTTTGCAAAAATAAACAGAGATAATTAACAGTTAAGTAAAAGAGCAATAATTAACGGGATGTAAAGTGAACCGGAAAGAACGAAGTAATAAATCTCAGTTCTGTACAGCATACAAATCAGTAGATAGTCGTACAATGCAATAAAGGGGAAAGTCTCAGGTCTCAGGTCTCAGGTCTCAGCCCGCAGTCCCGATGTAAATATGCAATGCAAGGTAAAGTCTCAGGTAATATCCCGCAGTCCCAATGTAAATATGCAATGCAATGCAAGGGAAAGTCTCAGGTCATAGCCTGCATTCTGAATGTAAATATGCAATACAATGCAAGGGAAAGTCTCAGGTCATAGCCCGCAGTCCCAATATAAATATGCAATGCAATACAAGGGAAAGTCTCAGGTCATAGCCCGTAGTCCCAATGTAATATGCAATGCAATGCAAGGGAAAGTCTCAGGTCATAGCCCGCAGTCCCAATGTAAATATGCAATACAATGCAAGGGAAAGTCTTAGGTCATAGCCCGCAGTCCCAATGTAAATATGAAATGCGAGATGTATATCGGATATATCGTAATTCAAAAGTTTTAGAAAAACAGTTGGAAAATATAGAGGAAGGTACTTAACCCAATTTCAAATAATAGTAACAAGTGGAAAATCAAGTAAAATCGTTGGACTTGATAAAATCCTAAGTAGCTACTCAGTTAAACCAATAACATAATTAATAGGAATTGAAGATGAAGTATGTCATAAAAGGAAGCAATGGAATTAGTGAGAATATCCCGTGCACGTACTCGTCACCTCACGTACACGGGATTTTTATGTCAAGAATCAGTTATAAATGCCTAAGGGAATTTCCCCAACACAGAGTTAGGCAAGCAACTTACCTCGAGTGTGCTAATCAGCCAACAATCACGCTCTTTACACGAGTATCCAACTCTGGGTGGCCCAAATCTGTTCAATTCGATTGCATAATGTGATATCATTTCAATAAATCAAAATAACTAATTAATTCAAAGCTAATACGCGAAATTAGGAATTTTGACCAAAATGCCCCTCGGGCCCATGTCTCGGAATCGGGTCAAAGTTATATTTTTCGGACACCCATTCACTCACGAACTCACTCGACAAGAATCATCGAAATCCGATGTCAAAAACACCCTAAATTCTAAGAATTTCGGTTAGGGAAAATTTCATCAAGTTCCCATTGTTTTCCCCCATTTTTGTTAATTAAACTAAAGAAAACAACGGGGATTAATGGTCTAACAATGAATTAGGATTAGAAAATGTTACCTACGATCCTTCTCTTCAAAACCCACTGAAAATCGCCAATTCCCGAGCTCTCAAACGATTTTAGAATTATGAAATTCGAACCCTCGGATTTTTGGAATAAACACACAAGGATCTCGCACCTGCGGTCCCGATCATCGCACCTGCAGTACATCACCTGCGGGAAAACCTTCGCAGGTGCGAAACACCAGAAGAAAGCCTAGTTCAGCAATTTAATAAGTTTCAAATTCTCCCGTTAAGCATCTGAAACAACCCCGAGGCCCCCAGGACCTCAACCAAAACCACCAACCGACCCTAATACCTAATTCAAACTAGGTCGAGCCTTAAAAACATGTCTCATAACATCAAAAACATCGACTATGCATAGATTCAAGCCTAGGAACTTAGGAAAATTCTAGAATTCACATCTGAAGCCGAAAAACGTCTAAACTCATCCGAATGACCTCAAATTTGGCACACAGGTCATAAACGACATTGCGAACCTGCTATCACTTCCGGAAATCCATTCCGAGTCCGATATCAAAATCTCACCTATCGGCCGAATTCGCCAAATTTCTAACTTTCGCCAATTCAAGCCTAAATCCACAACCAACCTCGAAAACACATTCCGAGTACGCTCCAAACCCCGAAATCACCTAACGGAGCTAACAGAGTCAACGGAATCCCATTCCGGATCCGTCTTCACACAGCTCTATCTACGGCCAGATTTCTAAAGTTAAGATCTACATCTATGGACTATGTGTCCAAAATCACCCCGGATTCCCTCACTCAATGCACCGACAGGTTCCAATAACGTAAGTAGACATGGGAGAAATGGTAAATAGGGGATCGGGGCGTAAATTCTTAAAACGACCAACCGGGTCGTTACATCCTCCCCCTCTTAAGAAAATTGTTCGTCCTCGAACGAGCATAGAAACATACCTGGAGCTGGGAAAAGATGAGGGTACTGACTCCACTTATCCCACTCGGTCTCCCAAGTCAGCTCTTCGACTGGCTGACCCCTCCACTGAACCGTTACTGATGCAATATCCTTTGACCTGAGCTTTCTGACTTGCCTGTCCAATATAGCCACAGGCTCTTCAACATATGATAGATCCTTGTCCAGTTGGACTGAGCTGAAATCCAATACATGAGTCGGGTCACCGTGATACTTCTGGAGCATGAAGACGTGGAACACCTGATGAACCCCTGCTAGGCTGGGAGGCAGGGCTAGCTCATAAGCAACTTCCCCCACACATCGCAACACCTCAAAAGGGCCAATAAATCTCGGACTCGGCTTTCCTTTCTTCCCGAACCTCATGACGCCCTTCATAGGCGATACCCGAAGCAAAACACGATCACCAGCCATAAATGCCAAATCCCGAACCATCCGATCCGCATAGCTCTTTTGCCTGGACTGAGCTTGGGAAGTCTCTCTTGAATCACCTTCACCTTGTCCAGGGCATCCTGAACCAAGTCTGTACCCAACAATCGGGCCTCGCCCGTCTCAAACCATCCCACGGGAGACCTGCACCGCCTACATTACAATGGCTCATATGGCACCATCTGAATGCTTGACTGGAAGCCGTTGTTGTAAGCAAACTCTACCATAGGCAAGAATCGATCCCATGATCCTCCAAAATCCATCACATAGGCACGGAGCATATCCTTGAGGATCTGAATCGTGCGCTAGGACTGCCTGTCCGTCTAAGGGTGAAAAGTTGTGCTCAACTCTATCCAGGTGCCTAACTCCTGCTGAACGGCTCTCTAGAACCGTGAAGTGAACTGTGTACCTCTGTCTGAAATGATAGATACTGGAATACCGTGGAGGCGAACAATACCTCTGATATAAATCTCAACCAACCTCTCCGATGAATATGTAGTCAGTACCGGAATGAAATAGGCTGATTTGGTCAGCCGATCCACAATCACACAAATAACATCATGCTTCCTCAAAGTCCGAGGAAGTCCAACCACAAAGTCCATGGTGATCCGCTCCCACTTCCACTCTGGAAGCTCAATATGCTGAAGTAACCCTCCTAGTCTCTGATACTCACATTTGACCTGCTGACAGTTGAGACACTTGGCTACAAACTCTGCTATATCCTTATTCATCCTTCGCCACCAATAGTGCTGCAAACTCTAGTGATCCGTGAATATCTCATAGGGAACACCATATAAATAATGACGCCATATCTCAGGCGTGAACAATCGCTGCCAACTCGAGATCATGAACAGGGTAGTTCTTTTTATGGACCTTCAACTGCCTGGACGCATAGGCAATCACCCTACCGTCCTGCATCAACACCGGTCCCAAGCCAATCCTTAAAGCATCACAATAAACTGTATAGGATCCGAAATCGGTAGGCAAAACCAACACAGGAGCTGTAGTCAGGGTTGTCTTGAGCTTCTGAAAGCTCTCCTCACACTCCTCAGTCCATATAAAAGTTGCACCCTTCTGGGTCAATCTAGTCAGTGCAGTCCTGGTAAGGGAGGACAAAGGTAAGCAATCTCCTATCTACTATGTAAGTAAGTCCTTACTAGATATTGAAAGTAGATATGCTCATCTAGAAAAATTAGTCTTGGCTATAATCATGGCATCTAGAAAGTTAAGACCGTACTTTCAGTGTCACCCAATTACTGTTGTAACTTCGTATCCTTTGAGAAATATTTTGCATAAGCAAGAAGTGTCAGTTAGACTGGCTAAAGGGGCAATAGAAATAAGCGAATATGACATAGTCTATCAACCTAGGACTGCAATAAAGTATCATATTTTAGCTGATTTTGTCGCAGATTTTAACACTAGCGTAATTCCTGAAGTAGAAAAAGAATTACAAATCTTTACCGGAGTTAATCCAGGAATATAGACTTTATTCACCGACGGTTCTTCTAATATTAAAGGAGCCGGGTTGAGAATTGTTTTGATTCAACCTTCGGGTGAAAAGATAAGGCAAGATATTAAATGTTATCCCATCACTAACAATGAAGCAGAGTACGAAGCTGTCATTGCAGGACTTGAATTAGCACAAGTACTCTCAATTGAGCAGGTCGTGATCAAAGTGACTCTCAACTAGTGGTGAACCAGATGCAAGGGACTTATACTGCTAGAGAGACTTGAATGCAAAAGTATCTGGAAAAGGCACGAGAACTGGTGAGGCAATTCCAGTCATGGAAGATTATGCAAAGAGGAAAACGAAGAAGTGGATGTGTTAGCTAATCTTGCAGTATTTACCGATGTAACGAATAAAGACAATGCTATTGTAATACACTTATTTCATCCAGTAATTGACCAGGACAAGAATGAGGTAACATTTAATAATCTAACCTGGGATTGGAGAAACGAAATTGTAATTTTTTTGCAGAATGGTACCGCGCTTGAAGATAAGAAATAAGCTCAAGCACTTCCGAAAAGCTACACGGTACTGCCTAATTCATGACACTCTGTATCTTTAAAGGTTTGGAAGTCCCCTAGCAAGGTGCCTTGGACCTAACCAAACTGAGTATGTGATGAAAGAAGTACACAAAGGTATAACGACCCGGCCGGTTGTTCCGAGAATTTAGCCCCGTTTCCCCCGTTCTCGCTTTATTATATGTGATTCAGATTCATTACATTGTGTTAGATTGGTTGGATCAGTTTCGAACCGATTTTTGGAGAGAAATAAGACACTTAGTCTCTTATCTTGGTTCAATAGTGGAAAAGTCAACCAGAAGTTGACTTATTGGTAAACGACCTCAGAATGTAGGTTTTATGGTTCAAATAGCTTCATGAGGTGATTTGGGACTTAGGAGTGTGTTCGGAATGTGTTTTTGATGTCCGGTGTTGAATTAGGCTTGAATTGGCGAAAGTTAGTTTTTGGCTATTTCCGGTCGGTAGTGGAAAATAGGCTATCGGGGTCGGAATGGAATTCCAACAGTTGGAGAAAGTTCGTAATGTAATTTTGGATATGTGTGAAAATTTGCAGGTCACTCGGATGTGTTTTGGATGGTTTCGACATTGTTGGTGGAATTTAGAAGTTTCAATGTTCATAGGCTTGAATTCGATGTAATTTTGGTGTTTTTGCGTTTTTTTTGGTGTTTCGAAGGATCGACTAAGTTTGAATGATGTTATGGGGTGTGTTGGTAGGATTGGTTGAGGTCCCAGGGGTCTCGGGTGTGTTTCGGGTGGTTAACAGAGTGTGTTTGGCCTTAAAAGGACTGCTATAGCTACTATATTTTCTTTGTCTGGTTTCCTTGTATGCGATCGCAATGGTAAGGCTGCGATCTCATAGGTTTGTTGGTGAGGCAGAAAAAATTGTGTTATGCGATAGCATTGTATGGTCCACGATCGCGTAGTGGGAGGAGGCAGAATAGTGCGGTTGCATGAGGCTTGTTGCGATCCCACAGTGTGGGCGCGTATGGCAGTGAGGTGATGAAATTGCTCTATGCGATCACATAGAGTTGGTCGCGATTACATAGTTGTGAGAAGTGGTTCTTCGCAATCGCATAGGTGTTTCTGTGATCGCATAGGGTTAGTTTGGTTGGGCAGCATTTTGTTCTTCGCGATCGCGTGCCTTCTTCCGCGATCGCATAGGGTAAAAGTCTGGGCAGATAGTTTAAGTTCTAATTTTGAGGGTTCTTGGCCATAACTCATTTTGCCATTTGAGAGCTCGGGTGAAGGATATTTTGGACAAGATTTTCAGTGGGATTCTTGTGGTAAGTGTTCCTCAATCATTTTTGGTTAAATTTCATGAATTTGTCTTGATTTTCACCATGCAATTTGAGGAATTAAGTAGAAAATTTGGGAAAATGGGAGGAAGAATTTTGAAATTCTTTTGGTGATTTGAGTGGGCAATTGTGATCCTATTTTGATGTTCTTGGTATGTACGGACTCGTGAGAGGATAAGGATTCTTGTGATGTAGATTTTATCGGATTTCGAGACGTGGGCCCGGGGCAGGATTTAGCAAATTTCGGGAATTGTGCCTAGTTTTGATAGTTTTTGATTGGGGTTCATCTCCCTAGCATATTTTGATGTTATTGATCTGATTTTTGTTAGATTCGGAGCATTTGGGAGCCAATTCGAGGGGCAAGAGCATCGCAGAGTAGCTTTCATGTTGTTTCGAGGTAAGTAATGATTGTAACTCTAAACCTGAGGGTATGACACCCCGGTATTTGACATTGTTGTGGTAAATAAGGTGACGCACATGCTAGGTGATGAGCGTGGGGGCGTGAAACAATAGGGATTGTGACTTGGTCCGTCCCGTAGTGGCTAGTAAGCCGCATATTCGATTTGAAACCTTATGATATCCTGTATTTTAGAAATTTATACTTATTTATGGGTTGTGAGCCATGTTTGGGGCCTTGTGCCGACCTGTTTAGACCCTCAGAGGTACTTTTACACTATTCTTACACTATTCTGGTAGAACAACTGTGAACTCAGTCATGTTTTCGACTTGTTGTTATTTTCCCTGTTATCACACTGCTTTGAAAACTCTGAAAAATATTTTGGACTGAGACCCATGAGTTGAGATGAATTGCCCAAGTGGCTTGTGAGTGTGACCGAGTCAGGACGAGAGCCGAGTAGGTGAGAATGGCTATGGATCGGGTTGCACGCCACAACAACATATACATATATATACATACGTATTGGGGCGGGTTGCACGCCACAGCAGTTGATATATGGTACCTGATGAGTGGGAGTGCTGAGTGTGAGCATTGACTTATGAGAGTAGAGTCACGAGTGGCTGAGAGGCTTGCCCGCGAGGCTTTATTCTGAGTGATATTGTGCCCGAGGGGCTTATATTTTATGAAACTATTGTTTTCACTCTTCTTTACATTGAGCCTCTGATGATAAATGTTTTTACACGAGATTTTTAAATGGAAACTGGAGTTTTATGAAATACTCAAAAATGTAAATTCCTAACTTGATTTACTTATTACCAGTAACTTATTATACGGGTTTTCATGATTTATAAATGCTCGTCACTACACTCATGTTTTTAGATACTTTGATTACTTACTGAGTTGGCGTACTCACGTTACTCCCTGCACCTTGTGTGCAGATTCAGGTACCAGGGCAGAGCGATAGTTGAGCTACCCCAATTGGAGCATTGTTCGGGGATTGCGTGGTAGCTGCTCGGCGTCCGCATCACTACTCTTTTTCCTTCCTTTTCTATCATTTGTACTTTACTTCTCAGACTTGTTGTAGTAGAGGATTTGTATTAGACTGTATCACTTTTTAGATGCTCGTGACAGTTGACTCCAGGTTTTGGGAAGGTGTATAATTTGTTCATCTCATTCTGCTATTTTTAAATCTGCCAACTTTGGGAAATTTTGAAATATATTGATAGTCTAAAATTGTTGGCTAGCCTAGTTCCACGATAGGCGACATCACGACCAGTTTAGGTTTGGGGTCGTGACAAGTTGGTATCAGAGCGTTAGGTTACATAGGACTCAACAGTCATGAGCAAGTTTAGTAGAGTCTTGTGGATCGGTACGGAGACGTCTGTACTTATCTTTGAGAGACTGCAGAACCCTTAGGAAAATCCCATATTCTTGAATTTTTGTCGTGCGAATCCATTTTATTCAGCCAAGAGCGTAACCCTCTAATTCCTTCCATGTATTTGAACGTGCACGAGAGCGCTCGGTATCAGCTGTACATCGACGTCTTGTGACTTCCATGGAGGAGATGTGATTTTGGCATGTTGGTAATGGGCTAGTCTGGAGGACTTGAGGTCGGATTCATTCTGTGGCTTGATTGCTGAGACTTCGTTGTGTGAGCACATGTATTTGGGGACTTATATGTCCGTTGATGTCCTTATTGATGGGACTTTGTGGCTTGATGCCTATGTGGTAGTGTGATTTGATGGTTAGATGTGTTCAGACTGTGATTTGTGACAAAAGGATTGGCTGGAAATGTGGCAAGAACTATTGAGTGTTTGATTTCTGTCTCGATTTGGTATATGGTTTCGAGTTATGAGTGTATTGGAAGTCATCTCATGTTGTTTAGTTGTGGAGCGAAGCGGAACTTTCTGTTGCGTTATGAGTTCCTGGTGATGTCTTTGGGGATAATCACTACCCCAGTAGAGTTCGTGTATTTGATTAACGGTGTATTCAAGCTGTATCAGCACTCCTTTGTTATTGTATTCGTTGATGGCATCCTGCGTATATGCTTAGCCAGGGGTAGCATATTCCTATGTTTCATCACATTTTGCCCATTTTCTGGATATGCCCCGTGAGTCTTCAACTACATCTGTTCATGTGTCGACTCCGATGGGCGATACTGTTATTGTGGACCGTGTGTATCGGTCGTGTGTGATATCTATTGGGGGTCTGGAGACCCGAGTGGACCTACTGTTACTCAACATGGTTGATTTTGATGTGATATTTGGCATGGAATGGTTGTCTCCGTGTCATGCCATTTTTGATTGTCACGCTAAGACCGTGACCTTAGCTATGCCAGGTTGGTCGAGGGTTGAGTGGAGAGGTACTTCTGATTATGTGCTTAGCAGGGTGATTTCCTACCTGAAGGCTCCGCGTATGATTGAGAAAGGGTGTTTATCGTATCTGGCTTTTATGAGAGATATCAGTGGTAAGACTCCCGCTATGGATTCAGTTCCTGTGGTTCGTGACTTTCCGGACGTGTTTCCTACAGACCTGCCAGGCATGCCACCTGATAGGGACATTGATTTTGGTATTGACCTGGTGCCAGAAACTCAGCCTATTTCTATTCCACCTTATCATATGGCACCAGCAGAGCTAAAAGAATTAGAGGAGCAACTTTAGGAACTCCTAGATAAGGGGTTCATTCGGCCTAGTGTGTCACCTTGGGGTGCACCGGTGTTGTTTGTAAAGAAGGAGGATGGTTCTATGCATATGTGTATTGATTATCGGCAGTTGAACAGGGTTACGGTGAAGAACCGGTATCCCTTGCCTCGTATAGATGAATTGTATGATCAGTTGTAGGGTGCCAGAGTATTTTCTAAGATTGACTTGCGTTCCAGCTATCATCAGTTGAAGATTCGGGGGCCAGGCATCCTGAAGACTGCTTTTAGGACTAGATATGGTCATTATGAGTTTCTGGTTGTGTCATTCGGGCTGACCAATGCCCCAACAACCTTTATGCACTTGATGCACCGTGTATTCTGGCCTTATCTGGATTCTTTTGTCATCGTGTTTATTGACAAAATCTTGGTGTATTTCACAATCTCGGGAGGATCATGAGCCGCATTTGAGATTTGTGCTTCAGACCTTGAGGAAGAAGAGATCGTATGTGAAATTTTTGAAGTGTTGGTTCTGCCATCAGCATCGGGTTCTTATACCGCATATTATGATGCCTCGAGGGTAGGCATTGTTTGTGTTTAGATACAGGAGGATGTAATGATTGCGTGATAGTTATGATCTTCGAAAGTGTAGAGAGAGATATCAGTTTGAGGCTAAGCCAGTAGGGGTGTCTCCTGCAGGTTGTCCTAGGGTGTGTGATCCTTATGTTGTTCAGTAGTAAGTTTTCTTCTACCAGTAAATGATATATGTTGAAATTGAGTTTAGATCGCTTGTGGAAGTTGGCATGACTATTACAATGGTGAATGCGATATTTGCAGATGACTTGAGCGGTTGGACGGGTTGTGTTATTGTTTGTCTTGATCGTTGGCTTTGAGCCAAGTGTGGGAGTCTGTTAATTATACGTTGATTGCACGATTATGTGCCGTATTGGTTTCAGTTCGAGGTATATTGGTAGATCAGTTATGGCGTGCAGAGGTGGAGTCTGGGAATGACTTGAATAATGGAAATTCTTCGATACAGGTCATAAGGTAATCTATTGGGTAAATGGGTTCTATTGAATGATTGAGTATTAGGGATGTGATATGTATTCGAGCGGTGGAATTGAGATCAGATATAGTAAGTCGTACACTTCATGGACTTCGATACTGAGTTCTCATAAACAGGTTATTTTGTGGTAGTGAACTGTGAAGATGCGAGCAAAGCTAGTCAAATGTTGGTATGTACCATGATTCAGTCATTATGAACTTTTTGGTAATTTATCTATCTGTTGTGAGTGACCAAAGTCGATTCAGGGTTATTGGTAGGGCCGTATGAATGTGTATTCTGCACCGAATCGGAATTGCCGACTCCGAATTTCTATTGTTGAGGAATATACCATTTGATTGTGATTGAGCTAATTCATGTTCTGGAATGATCTATGAGTTACCTTTCGGTGTTGCAAGGAGTGGTGATTGTTGGCTATGTGCACATGTGGTGCGGTTCTAATTAGGCTCTATAGCTAGGTTTGATCAAGGTAAGTAATTGGGTATTGCGAGATTGAGGCATATGGATTATGCACTTTCTGATTCGTATGGCATGGTATCGTCCGGTTTCCCCATGGTTTTGGCAATGCACTTTGAGTACTTGACGTCAAATTTTGAACGGTTATTGATTTTGAGCAAGGTGACTTGTAGTATTTCATGTGGACCAGCGTTTGGATGAGATCGCGCAGTGTATCAAAGGTTATGTAGGGGTATGACCCTTGGTATTGGATCCGTGTGTATCGATTTTTGCGATGTGTGCCAGGCTTTTAGCATGATTTTGTGATGGTAATTGTTAATGGCGGGATAATCCTCCCGTGTGAATCTTTCTTATAATTTGATTACTTTGGGATGTTGCTATTGAGTGCACGAGTTGCACGGGTTATGGCTTCAAAATTTATCGATGGGTCATGTCATCAGAGTGGTTGTGCTGGATCAGAAAAGTTCATTGGACCTAGAATGAATATTGCCAGAAGTGTCTACAGCATAGTTGGAAGGATAAATATCGGGAGTCGGCTTAGAAATCTGCTATATTTCCTGTTTGGGAAGGGGGAGCTTCATGTCTGACTGATCGGGCGAATGGTTGTTAGTTCTACATGTTTCTTTCATCATCGACAATATATGAAAGTGTAGAGCCAGGCATTTCTTGATAAGAGGTTATGTACCGGTATTGAGTTGTGCTGAGCAGTTATTGTAGTTAAGAGTTATCGCTATAAGTGTTCGAGTCATGTGGTGTATTATGTGATTTCATCTGGGGTGCATATATGGCTTGATCTAGCATGTTCAGACTTGTTCAGTTTATAGTTGTGGAATTTTGATCTTGTATATTACTTCAGAAGTGGAAATTTGGTTCTAAGGTTTATGAGTCGGGTTGGATTTCGAAATTTCAACTATGTTGTGCTATTGGACCTATATGGGATAGGGTGACGTGGGATCACCCCCGGGTATGTGCATGGTAGGATACGTGGCAGTTTGAATTTGGAAATTCTTTTGGTGGTTTGAGTGGGCAATTGTGGTCTGAATTTGATCTTCTTGGTATGTAAGGACTCGTGAGAGGATAAGGATTCTTGTGATGTAAATTTATAGGATTCCGAGACGTGAGCCCGGGGGGGCGGATTTGGCAAATTCGGGAATTGTGCCTAGTTTTGATAGTTTTCGATTGGAAATCATCGCCCTATATTTTGATGTTATTGATCTGATTTTGGTTAGATTCGGAGAATTTGGGAGCCAATTCAAGGGGCAAGAGCATCTCGGAGTAGCTTTCGTGCTGTTTCGAGGTAAGTAACAATTGTAACTCTAAACCTGAGGATTTGACACCCCGGTATTTGATATTGTTGTGGGAAATAAGGTGACTCACATGCTAGGTTACGAGCGTGGGGGCGTGCACCGATAGGGATTGTGACTTGGTCCATCCCTTAGCGACTATTAAGTCGCGTATTCGATTTGAATCCTTATGATATCTTGTATTTTAGAAATTTATACTTATTTATGGGCTGTGAGCCATGTTTGGGGCCTTGTGCCGACCTGTTCAGACCACCAGGGGTATTTTCCATGATTGGGGCCTTGTGCCGACCTGTTTAGACCCTCAGGGGTATTTTCCATGATTGGGGCCTTGTGCCGACCTGTTTAGACCCTCAGAGGTACTTTTACACTATTCTTACACTATCCTGGTAAAACAACTGTGAACTCAGTCATGTTTTTTACTTGTTGTTATTTTCACTCTTATCACACTGCTTTGAAAACTCTGAAAAATATTTTGGACTGAGACCCGTGAGTTGAGATGAATTGCCCAAGTGGCTTGTGAGGGTGACAGAGTCCAGCCGAGAGCCGAGTAGGTGAGAATGGCTATAGATCGGGCTGCACGCCGTAGAAATATACATTATATATGGATCGGGCTGCATGCCGCAGTAGTTGATATATGGTACCTGATGAGTGAGAGTGTTGAGTTTGAGCATTGACTTATGAGACTAAAGTCACGAGTGACTGAGAGGCTTGCCCGCGAGGCTTTATTGTGAGTGATATTGTGCCCGAGGGTCTTGTATTTTATGAAACTACAGCTTTTCACTCTTCTTTACACTGAGCCTCTGATGATAAATGTTTTTATACGAGATTTTTAAATGGAAACTGGAATTTTATGAAATGCACGGAAATGTAAATTCCTAACTTGATTTACTTATTTCCACAGCCACTTATTATACGGATTTTCATGATTTATAAATGCTCGTCACTACATCATGTTTTTAGATACTTTGGTTACTTACTAAGTTGGCGTAATCACGTTACTCCATGCACCTTGTGTGCAGATTCAGGTACTAGAGCAGAGCAATAGTTGAGCTACCCCAATTGGAGCATTGTTCGGAGATTGCGAGGTAGCTGCTCGGCGTCCGCATCACTACTCTTTCTCCTTCCTATTCTATCATTTGTACTTTACTTCTCAGACTTGTTGTAGTAGAGGATTTGTATTAGACTATATCACTTCTTAGATGCTCATGAGAGTTGACTCCAAGTTTTTGGAAGGTGTATAATTTGTTCATCTCATTCTGCTATTTTTAAATCTGCTAACTTTGGGAAAATTTTGAAATATATTGATAGTCTGAAATGATTGGCTAACCTAGTTTCACGATAGGCAACCTCACGGCCAGTTTAGGTTTGGGGTCGTGACAGAAGGACATTGTTGGAACCACGCAGGTGCAAGGTCGTAGTCAAAACCCTAATCAGAGTAGGGTACTATTGGCCTAATATGGAAGAAGACGTTGATGATTTCGTAGCTAAATGCGATAAATGTCAGCGATATTCTAACAATATGCATCGGTTCGCAAAATTACTACACCCGGTTGTATCACCTTGGCCATTTATGAAATGGGGAATGGATATTGTAATACCTCTACCCCCAGCCAGAGGAAAGGTACAATTTTTACTTGTATTAACATATTATTTCTCAAAATGGGTGGAGGCAGATGCTTTTAAACAGGTGCGAGACAAATAAGTGAAAAGCTTCATATAGCGAAACATCATATGTCGTTTTGGTGTACCAAAGGAAATTGTATGTGACAATGGCCCACAATTCATAGGCTCACAAATCACAGAATTCTTCCAAAGCTGGCAAATCAAACGACTCACTTCTTCACCATATCATCCTGTGGCTAACGGGCAAACTGAGTCAACAAATAAAATTATTGTTAACAATCTGAAGAAATGATTGGAAAAAGATAAGGAAAATTGGCCTGAAGAACTACCGGTAGTATTATGGGCTTATAGAACTACTGTAAAGACAGCCACAAGAGAAACCCATTCACGCTTGTTTACGGCTCAGAAGCTCTAATACTAGTGGAAATTGGTGAACCGAGCATGAGATTCACAACAGCAACAGAAGAAACAAATAATGACGAGTTGAGAACAAATCTGGATTTAGTCGAACAAAGGAGAGAAGCTGATTTAATATGCATGGCAGCTCAAAAGCAAATCATAGAGCAATATTACAACAGAAAAGCTCACCTCAGATATTTCAAAATTAGGGACTTTGTCCTTAAGAAAGTTTTTCAATCAACAAAGGAGGCTGGAGCAGGAAAATTAAATCCAAATTGGGAAGGACCCTATAAAGTGCATAGTATTGCTGGAAAAGGTGCTTATGAGCTGGAAACCATGGATGGCAGAATTTTACCAACAAGTTGGAATGTTGTTCACTTGAAGAAATATTACTTCTAAGGAAAAGGAATACCCACGGTCAGGTATCATTACGTTCAATTTTATTTAGTACAGTTAAAATTATACTAACCATTTTAGATGATAGGAAAAAAGCTAACCCATAACCAGATGATGATATTAGACCTGAATAGACACGAGGAAAAAGATGAATTTTCGGTCTAGGGTTATAACTTTCTGATGGACGTTTCAAAGGGTTAAGCTGTCATCATCTAAATTATATACCTTCGAGTCCCGTATGTTTTTCCTTTTCAGGAAAAGGACCAG